>CDEZ01023356.1:0-21580 GCA_000826365.1 Acanthamoeba royreba
GGGATGAGTAGGCGGCGGATTGAGCGTATACACGTGAAGCACGTAAGCCAGCTCATCTGGTTTCCCCTTCGAGGGCACCGCTACAAGAACAAGGACGAATGTGACTCCGCTCTGCTGCAGTCCGTAGGCCTGAGCCCACTCCACCTTGGCATTCTCATTACTAGCCGATCATCACACACCGCAGACATTCCACGCAACCATAATCATTGTGAGTTATGACTGATGCCAAGCGCAGTTCTGGTTTGATGAGAAGCCATTGACTTCAGACGTTCATCTGAAAGTCCATCACTACCCTCTTACGCGGGTTCGAAAGTGTTGTGCATAAGTTGTCATCATCAAGTGTGGGTGCGGGAAGCCGTTTATGCTTGGGCAGCACACGTACCCTTCAAAGTCGGGCGGCAGCAGCGTGGAGGAGATCTTCTCGAGATCGTGGCTGCACAAGCGCAGTGCTCCGTTCTCGTGTACCAAGATGACTGCCTCGTGGATCATCTTGTCCGAAAGAATCGCGACGACCTTGCTTTTGAACTATACAGCGCAACACCACCCAAGGATCAAAATGTTACAATCAATCAACAAATCAACCAAATACAAGAAAAATGAATCGGAAGTAATTTGAAATGGTCCACATCACTCCGGAGTGGGCAAAGGAGAGAGGGAGTACCCCTTTCTTGTGCGTGTCGATCGAGGGATCCCGCTGCGTCCAGGTGCAGACAAAGTTGTGGTCCAGCACGCCTATGTAGCGCGCGTCAGCGGACTTGTTGGAGCCCTGCTGCTTGATTTCCATAGCGGGGAGCGTCCATCGGCTGCCGGTCTTCTGTGGCCAGCTGTAAATGACCTTCTGATCGAATGCCTGGAACACGCGATTCAGAAATGAAATGAGATACGATTTGGTGGAGATGCGATTGAAGATGGTCTTACCTCGAGGAGCTGAACTCCGGAATTTTGGATTGTCACCAGGATCTGGGAGGCATTGGTGGTCGATGGCGCTACGCCCACCACCGGGTGGTTAGGATTGGTCTGTAGCAAGAACAGACACGACGCTTCCATCGCAGTCCGGCTTGGTATGTGACTGAAAATCTCTGTGGTCTCCGGCCGCAGAGAAAGACTCAAGAAGTGCTTCACATTCTTTAAAACAATTAAATATTTGGAATTCCAATTCTTGGATAGCAAATCGTGAAATTAATTTCTGCGGCAAGAATGCGCCGGCGTAACGGCCGTGGTCCTTGGTGCACGCGCCTTGGGCTTTCTTCGTCCTTCTCAGTCCTTTGCCTCCGTGACCAATACGTGCTCTGGCCTCCTTCTTGTTTAGACATCGGACCTTAACCACACATTATCTCACTTTACCCGACACCCTAAGGTCAAGATGGAGGCCCTACACTGCCCCCGCCGGCGGTCTGCGCAACCGGCTCGGGGGCAGAGCGCGCTGCTGCTGTTACTGTGGGCAGCGGCGCTGCTCGTAGCCTCGTTCGGGCTTGGTGGGGCTCTGGGGGCCGCTGGCCCCGCCTCGCCCCCCGCCTCGCCCACTGCCTCACCCTCGGCAGAGAGCAAGCCTCAGTGCCTCTACGTCACCAACAGCGGCAATGGTCGCCTACAGATCATCGACGTTGTGACTGCCAAGCCCCTGCGCTTCTGGACCGTGGAGTCGGACTCGTCGGAAGTACCCTTCCTCCCACAAGACCAGGTGGACCCCTTGGCCAGCCCCTCGACCAGCGCGTCGCCATCGCCCATGTCCGCTGCGGAGCGCCTGTTGATGGGGAGCAACCAGACGGGCCTCACCGTGGGGAAGAACCCGACGGGTCTGTGGGTGGAGTACCCCTTCGTCTTCATCTCCTACAAGTGGCAGGGACACATCAACATCTACGACATGCGACACAACATGGAACTCGCCGGCCGCATCTCGGACGAGCGCCTCCTGTGGTGCTGGACCGGCCAGCTGGCCCTCTCCCGCGGGGGCGTCCTACACGTCACCTGCACTGATGACTTGGAGATCCATAGATTCCAGTGGGAGGGCTTCCACGAAGTGGGCAGCCGCGAGCATCTCAACTTTACCGGCCTTCCCAGCATACCCACCCAGCGACCCACCTACGGCCTCAAGTTTATCAACGTGCGTAGTACCCCTCTTTCTTCGTTTTCGCTCTTTTTCGTTCTTCCCGCGGAAGAAACCGAAGAAAAAAAAATCTAAGAAACACTTGGGGCAATCAATACAGAAGACCGACCCTAGGTCTGGACTTCTGGTTTCCACTATGTCGGAGAATACGGTCTATTTGCTCAACGCGACATCATCACCTATGGACATACCGGGTATGTAACGATTCCCATTCGAGGTGTCAGGTCCTCTCTGTTTTGGCCCTGGCTCATTTCTCTACTGTTCCAACAACACAGACTTGCAGCCGTTCGTACAACAACCAGAGCCGGTGGACTCGTACATGGGCATAGAGGTCAGGGGCCACTTCCTTTACGTGATTGATGGGGTGAATTCATTCGTGCGCAAATTCAACCTCTACGAACCGAATGTCAGTGATGTACGTGCCATCGCTGTTTTTTTATACGTGCAAGGCTCATAATCCTATCAACTTGTAGATTCTGGTTAACTTCGCACTCTCAGTCAACGACACGCTGCTTTACCAGCTTAGTGACTTTGTGGATATCGAATTCGGTAGCTCAAACGGTAGCCGACGAATTGATAAGCTGTTTGTTACTTCCCGTCGCAGTGATCGGGTAAGACCTGCACCAAGCGATACACTTTTCCATCCACGCTAACTTTTGGTTGTGCATTAACAGATTGAAGTCTTTACATCAAAAGGGAAGTATTTAGGCCCCTTCATCGTTGGTTCGGCGGATGGAACCACTATATCGGAACCTCAAAATTTGTTCTTCCACCGTTGTCCCAAAATAACTTACCCCTCACTCAACGGTACAACTGACCTTCAATCGAGCCTATGACAAAGCGCATCTAATCCTGCTTTGGTACACAGCCTCTGAAGCTGATTCGATAGCAAGTTCGGATACGGGCTCTCTGAATATGCTCCTCGGGCTTCTCATCCCAGTGGTGATCATCCTGTTGCTCTTGGTGTTTGGAGTAAGCCATATCTCTCCTTGCGCATTTTGCCTCGTACTGATGTACTTTGGGTATTCCAGACCCCAATAGCATTCCTCTCAGTGTACATCTACAGAAATCGCCGGCGCACTTTCGATCCGACGGACGAAGAAGCGGCGATTGAAGTTGTAGACAAAGAACGCAGAAAGTATATTTATCGGGAGATAGAACCGGCCGACCTCTCTCTTGGTACCTGCTTTAACGGTTGCGTCTCCACATTGCACCTGAGCTAATCATGCCTTTATCAGGCGAGATTTTAGGCGCAGGAGCCTTCGGCAAGGTGTACAAGGGATATTGGCGTGGTACGGGTCATCGTTCAGATTTTCAGTTAGGAAGTCGCATGTGCTCATTTTAAATATATTCAGGAGGGCCTGTTGCTGTAAAAGTATTTGATCACATCAAACTGTCGGAGGCCGATGAAAAAGTTGTAGATGAAATCCGCAAGGAAGCTGAAATGATGGAAAAATTGGGTATCGAATCCTATTATGCAATATCTTACTCTCCTATTACTGAAACTTCTACTACTTTGCAGGTAACCACCCTAATGTTATAAGCTTTGTTGGGGCTATAACCAAGCCATCAGACCACTTCAGCAATGGAGTGGCCCTGGTAACTGAATACTGTTCTCGTGGGTATGCATATATTCATGTTCTTGGAGGATGAGTTCAGGAGTTAAGACACGTGAACCCACAGGTCGCTCTATGATCTGCTCGTGAAGGGGCGAGCAAAATTGAGCCCAGCATTGATCATACGCATGGCCAGAGATGCCGCCGCCGGTCTACTTCATCTTCACAGGTAAAGATGGGCGTACCTTGCTTGAATGATAACGCAATAACTAAACACTACTAATGACAGAGAAAGGATCATCCATCGCGATATTGCTGCCCGTAATGTTCTTGTCAATGACAACTACAGTACGTCCAACTAGCAAAGTTGTTGTTCCCCAGTTGTGTCTGATTTGCGCTGTCCTGTAAAGATGTATTTATTGCCGATTTCGGTTTGGCTCGGGTCCTTCAAGGCGACAAAGATATCACAACAAGTGATTTTGGGCCTGTGCGGGTTTGTCTTCTTCGACTTGGTGTATGCCTGATTGTACCAATGGTTGATCCCTTCTGCTTTTTCAGTGGATGGCCCCGGAAGCAATGATTCGGCGTGAATACAGTGAGGCCTCGGACTCTTTCTCCTATGGTGTTCTCCTGTGGTAGGGCATCCGCTTCAAAGTTGACGTACAGCATGTTCATTTGTCGTGTTCACAGGGAAATGGTTACGCGTAAGGTTCCGTGGCGGGGAGTGGATCCCTCTCAAATCATAATCGCGGTAGCGCAGAAGAACACGAGACTGAAGGTATTCGCAGGATAAATGCCCTAATGTTCTGTAGGAGCTAAGGAACAAGTGATGTACCAGATTCCAAAAGGCTGCGATCCCATCCTACGCAGAATAATGAAAAGCGTGTGGAAGGAGAATCCAAAGCAGAGGATGAGCATGGCCCAGGTCTTGCAAACGTTATCCGACTATTACGACATCCTTGCTCAGTATGAGGCAGAGAGCGACCTTGAAAATGAGATAAGCTCCGATCCGGAAGACTCAGTTGGTATCAGTGGCATCAACCGTGTTTGTTCCTCAAGTTTCAGCGGCAAGCAGCGGAACCCCAGTTGCGAAAGCGGTGCCTTCGCGGTGCCCAGATCCCATGCTGTTACACGCACACATCAGCCGCACACAAGCCCGGTTTTGCATAGGAATCAGCGTTCGAGCCGTAGCACGCCTACGTCGCCTCTATCGCCTCGACGCATTCGGAGACACGCTCGCGACGCTCAACCTACCAACTCCTGGGAAGTCTATACAAGTACAGTACTCCAACCTCCTCAACCGCCGTCCGACACTGGTAGTACGGCGAGCTCGAGACGCAGCGACAGTGATCCCGACGACCCAGAAATCTGGAGCCCGACATCGGGAAAGCGACTAGCGCCTCGGAGGCTCGAACTGGAATTCGATGGGATCGAAATGTACACTTCGGTCGTGAAACCAGAGGAGACCAGCAACAAGCGAGCAGTCAAGAAACGCAGATGCGATGCATGACTGTTTGTTTGATTCACACTTGGCCGTTGGTGCTTGTACTTTACCCACTTTTGTCCCTTTATCCGAATCATCTATTCACATATGTGCACCTCATGTGGCTCAATGACATCATTTTGCAGGGTAGTAGTTGTCTTTGGGCTCGTCATTCTGATTTCTCTTCTTGAAGCAAGGTGGTGGACACGGGATGCAGCAGATGCAGCACCAAGCGCCACCAAGCAGACCTCGTTCCACCCGCACTGATACCATCTCCTCATCATTGCTGCCATGATCATCATAAGAAACCCAAACTTCAGTCAGAAACTCAGTTCACTCTGCAGTTCATATCATTTCTGGTCGGGCTCGTACGAGAGAAGTTCGTAGTGCGAGAGCTGGTGGTCTCCTGCGAGGGCTCGGTGGCCGTGGTAAAGGGTCTGCTGATTCGGCGCAAGGCCTGTACTCTGCGCCAGAGAAGCAGGTGTGAGTCACATCATCCCATGGTCATCAAAATCCCGTGGTCCGGTGGCTCATCAACAAGAGGGTGATCTTCAAAGTGCTCCTAATAGATCATCCTCAGAGGACTGACTGAGGTAGCAGAGCTGCACTCACGTAGGTACGGTACGAACCTGGTGCACAAGCTCTTTGAGTGTAGAAAGTGTAACGTGTTCCGCCACACGAAAGTTTAGAAGCATCCCACCAGGAAGCTCCAACTCCAGCTGCACCGCTCTCTTCTTTGCCTGCTGCTCCATCCTGGATATCAGGTCGTACGACCGCGACGAAGAGGCGTGCTGGAAAGGAAATCCTGAAGAAAACAATTTTCCTCACAACGGAAAACGAACAATAAGAAAACAGCTTCGACTTTCTTTTTCAAAATTAATAAAGTATCTTTTAAATAATAATATTTATTGGTCGGGAAGAGCAACATCGCTCTTGGAAACGCGTCCAACCTCAAGAAAAAGAAGGTAGAGGGAGGTACCGCGTGCCGCGTTTGGTGGGTCATGCTGGGCTCAGCGGGACCCGCGCTGGCCAGCCAGTCGTACGAGCTGCGGGTGTGTCTGGGGTCCGTGCCCTCTGCCCACCAGCGTACCCGCGCCACGACAGGCTATTCTTCCTCTTCATCGTCGTACCCGACACCAGTACCGAGCGCGGGAGGGGCTTCCACCGATGGCGCCTCTTCACCACGACTAGCGCCTTCCTCCCCGGTTGCGACGTCGCGCTCGCCATCACCACGCGCAGTCGTGCGCGACGCTGCGGAGTCACGTGATGATCGCGCGGCTGCGAACAGGACCGCGGATGAAAGTGGTGATCATCATCATGATGGTGAAGATGGTGATGACAGGAATGATGATGGTGGTGGTGCAGATGACGACAACGAAGAGGCACGCGAGAAAGCGGACGACGAACCGGATTCCTTCCCGTTCCTCTCTGGGCCACTGGCCTCCTCGTACTCGTACACCGGCGCGTCGCCGCCGTCAACAGCGGGGACTCCATTCTCGCCGCTTCGTGCAGCGGCGATCACGCTACCGACGTGGCCTGCTGGGGAGAAGGTGACATCATTCCTGGCTGACGGTCGTGCGACTGTGCGCGAGGCCATGTCGCTGTTCCTGCGACAAAACCATCTCTTTCACTCCGATGCCGAGATAGCGACATTCATCGACACACACCGACTGTTGATACGCAAGCGCTGCTCCGTCACCGCACCCTCGCCACGACGCCAGCTTCTCTTTCAATCCACACACCGTACGCGGAGTCACGAGGAAGAAGAAGACAGTGAGCAGCCAGGCGATTATCCCCAAGACTCAGCCTGGATGGACTATGACCGCTTGGTCTCCACATACGCACTGCGTGATGATGTACGCCTTGCACCAGTGATGGTAGTGAATAGCTGCTCACACTAATTGGAACTTCAGGACGTGCTCGAATTTCGAAATGTACCTCGGCGCGACGACAACGCGAGCGACGGCCATACAGCGGCGAAGTTTGAGTACAAGTGTGACATTCCCTGGCACGAGGTCAGGCGCTACCTTCACTCTGTCGCACCTCACCAGCCGACCGTCGAGGAAGCGGTGACAGCCATCTGTTTCCCCACAAACCGATCACAGTCCGTTTCTGGAGGCGGCCATCGGGATAGTACTGATCTCTAAGCCAACTCTCACTCTACAACTTGATGATGACGGTGATATTTGTGCAGGGGATCTGTATCCGGAGAAACTCCCACAGTGTTGGGCATTCTTGCTTCCTGATCGGATAGAGGGAACGCGCACTGCAACATTGGATCCGGCGCAGCCTCTGTCATCTGTACCATTAGCTGATAAGGTTTGTGCGCACTTCCTAGATCTGTGGACATGTGCTTATGTGTTCGTTTCTTTACAGGCGGCGCTCTCCGTTGGATTCGAGTGTAAAGCAGTGATCCCTTCAGTATTGGGCATACACAGTGGGTTTCAGCGGTGTAAAGTGCTCATTCATGAGAAGCGCCTCTACAAGTCACTTGTGTTCGCTTCGGATATCTTCGTGTGGGAGGCTCTTCAGTTCATATTTGAATCCTCGATACGATGCACTCGGAATGAATACGGGAGCAAGCCGCGTTCGGCTCAACCACACGGAGCGGATGCCTACGCCCTCTATGTGACCTCACTCAAGAAGGCCCTGGATCTACATAAGCACGATCTGACTGCCACCAAAGCGTCCGCTACTGACCCCAAGAAGACGGGCATCGAGGAGACTAAGCCATGGCGTAGACTTATTTCGTATAGGCTCAAGAATAAGGTACATCCACACGACCGGATCGGGTTATCAACAGGAGTTAATAAGAAGCGTGTTGTTGTGGGCATAGCACATACTTGTCTTCAAGAAGCGACCTCAAGTGGAAGAGCTGCAGAGTGCACGTCGAGTAGTATCAATGATAGGTCGTGATAGGAAGCTCATCGCTCTAGGTATCGATGATAGCGTGAGCCTCGGTCGCAGCGGCCATCAATCATTGTATCTGGGTAACTTGTCTCTGGCGCGTCATCATGGTTCGCGCATACGCTCGCCCTCGCCGCCGTACGTGCCCTCTAGCGATACGGACGAAAGCCCACCTCATGCCGTCAACAAGTCTAAGGTCACCTCACCTCGCCAGCACGACACGCGCAAGATGGCCTCGGCCAAGTCAAGTGTGGCCACATTTGCATCGAACCCACCGGAGCACACAGGTGTGCCTCCCGCAAGCATCTCGCCGAAGACACCTCCTTTTTCCCACTTCATTGTGCTCTTCCCTCAGCGCAAGACCTACGGCCACTTCTACTTTCCGCATAATACAGCCATCAGAGCCCTCAAGCAAATGGTCGCCGATTCATTCCTGTTCTCATCTTTGCCAGTATCGATTCCATCGCACTCTCGCGATTGGACCGCCGATTCAGGAGAGGATGCAGTTTCTCGATCAGCCTCCTCCGTTCCTGCCGCTGATAGCGTGGTGAACGATTACTCCTTGTTTGTTCCCTTTCGACCTCGCAACTTTCCCTCCGGGCAGCGCTACTCCCTACACAGAGTCCAATCCAGGGATCTGAATGAGGTTGACGAAGGTAAGTTACCCTGTTTCTGCATTGATGCTCCATAACACGTTGGTTCTTACCAAAGTTCGCAATCTGCAGGAACGACGAGCGAGGAGGAGAGCGAAGAGAGCGAGGAAAGCGAAGGCGAGAGCTCTAATTATTCGGTACGAGCGCGAAGATTACCAACATCGAACTCGTGGCGACGACACAGAAAAGAGAACGATTACGAAGAGGGTCTCTGGCTTGACGAAGATGACGATCGTACTCTTGAGAGCTACTGCCTTGCAGAATCGCAGTTCATCATGGAGTTCAAGAAAACTCCTCAAAAGAAGCGTATGATTCTCGTCGATGGGTTCGGTCATGCGGTTCTCGCCTCCTGCCGTCTGGGTTCGCGCCAGAGCAACCTTCCGTACTCCAAGGCCAGGAATAGAAAGACTCGGCCGTCAAGCATGGCCTACAAGGTGGTCACGTTTTACGAGAACTCCACCGTAGCTCAACTTCTTGAACAGCTCAAGGTGGCCTTTGGCGTTGAGCATTCCCGCACTAAGCCCGAGGAACACGGAGAAGAAGAGGAAGAGATCGAGGAATGGGGCCTCTTCTTGTGGCGAAGCAGTACCGGGAAGGGTACATGGCTGCCCGACGGACAGCAGCTGCTCGCGACTCTCGATATTGCTTGGGCGGTAGCTGCTCTCTTCTCTTTGCATTTCTGTTTATGTTTCTCATGGCTCCATTTACAACAGGATCGCTTCGAACTGCGGAGACGTGCTAATCAAGCCGAGCTCTCGCTTGCTTTTGCTGAGTTCTCAATGCCCCTGGAGCCAACGCTTCTGGTAATGACCATTTTGCTCGCGACTTATCTCAACAACAGGGACTGATCCATCCATATCCCGTGCAGGAAGGCGAAAAGATCCTGCAGCGAGCAGACAATGTGGTCCATTACCTTCCGCCCAAAGGGAAGACATCAGGGAGACTCTATCTGACGAACTATCAGATCATCTTCCTGTCTTACGACAAATCTTCCTACGTAACGACTCTTGCTGCCACTTCTAGAGCGTGGCTTTGCTAAGTATAGCGTGGTATACAGGAGGATCTGGTCACACAGTCCGATACTTACATACCCTTTGGCGTCATCGCTAAAGCCTTCAAGATGCCGGAGCAGAATGACCTGCAATACCTTCAGATATTGTGCAAGGTGAACTGCTTTCGGGCTGAACCCATTCGCAGTATCTAACTCATGTTTGCATGCCTTTAGGACATGCGCAATGTACTGTTTGGATTCAAATCGAAGAAGTCATTCCTTACGGCCATCGGGATCGAGCGAACCCATCCTATCATTCCCGCCATCGTTTCTCAAGCTCATCCCAAGTCCATCGAAGACACGTTTGCCTTTGTCTACAAGCCGACTTACGCTCTGCCTGCACGTACATATACCTCTCCTTTTCATATATTAACCTTTCCGTAATGATCATTACTTCCGTGCATCAGCCGAGAATGTAGGCAGGGTAGATGGTTGGAAGCTCTATTCACCATTGAAGGAATATCAACGTCTCGGCCTCATTCCTTCCCACTACTTTCGGTACGTGTTCGTTGGCCTGTCTCCATCGGTTGATCAGCTAAGATCTGCTGTAGGATGTTTGAGAAAAATCAAGACTACTCGCTGTGTCCCACGTATCCCGCTCAGTTCATCATTCCCGCTGCTATTTCAGATGATGAGCTGCGAGCTATCGCTGCATTTCGGTCCAAAGGACGGGTGAGTAAAGGGCTGGTTTTTCTCTACGACTAAATGCTAACTTTGCGCACGACTTTCAGGTACCCGCAGTAGTGTGGCGGCACAAGACCAATGGAGCGACCATAACCCGGTGCAGCCAGCCGATGGTCTGCACCCTTGCTTGATCTGAGTACGCGACGCACACTGATAGTTATCATGACAGGTGGGCAATTTACTAGTGAACAATTTCAACACCACGAGTGGCAATTCCTCGCTGATGCCAACTCAGTCAAGGCGTTGTACCGAAGACGAAAAGCTCGCTCAGATGCTTCGCATGGTAAACGATCACAACGAACTTGTCTTTATCGATGCCAGGTACGCGTATCCATCGATTGATTGCTTCCTTGCGAGCACTCGACTGTGGTCTGAGCATTCTCCTCTCTAGGCCTCTTGTAAATGCAGTAGCCAATTCCTTCAAGCGGGGAGGGTCGGAGGACTGTCTGAATGTGTACAAAGGATGTCAGCAAGAGTTCATGGGGATCGGCAATGTCCACGTTATTCGCGAAAGCTGGAAGAAGTTGCAAGATATGTGCCACGGTAGCTCCTAGTCTCCTACAGCTGAGTATCACCTGCCGTGTATCCTTACATTAGTAATGGTGAACAGGACCACTGACAGACCATTTCTACGCGGCGTTGGCGGCCTCACGATGGCTGGATAATATCTCGCACGTTCTATCGGCTGCCACGCGCATTGCTGAGTATGTGCACAAGAGGAACACCTCGGTCATCATTCATTGTACCACTACCCTTCCTTTCTGTTTACAATTACGTACCAACCCTGTGGTGATGTAGGCACTGATGGATGGGACCGAACGCCGCAATTATCTGCATTGGCACAGCTGTTACTCGACCCTTACTATCGCACCATCGTCGGCTTTGAAGTACTCATTGAAAAGGTAGCTCTCTCCCTTCTTTGTTCTCGTGTATAATCTCACTAAACCGGCAATAACGAGCAGGAATGGCTGAGTTTCGGCCATCAGTTCACAGAGCGCTGCGCGCACATTGGATCAACAAAGAATGAGACACCAATCTTTACCGTTTTCATAGGTACGTGGACGGCCACGCCTCGCAGTCCCATTTCCCCCCATTAGATGGATGCTCACGAGTCAACAGATTGTGTGTGGCAGGTGATGCAGCAGTTTCCACTCAGCTTTGAGTTCAATGAACGATTCCTGATAACCATTCTTGATGAGCATTACAATTGCAAGTTTGGCACCTTTCTTGGTTCGTAATCTTCGGTCTGTTCTATTTCATCTGAATGCTCACGCTTGCACACTCCACAGCCAACTCCGAGCGAGAGGTGAAGGAGTACAACCTGGCCTTCCGTACCGTGTCTCTGTGGAGTTACATCAATAGCAAGCAGCACAAGAAGCGGTTCAAGAATTACCTCTACAAAGCTAGCAAAACCAACAAATCGACAAAACCAAAGATGCCATTCGCATCTGGGTCGGCGCGTGATCACAGTGGGCGAGAACACGACGAACATGTGAACGACGAGGATGAAAGTGATGAGGAAGAAGAGCGTGAAGAAAGAGAACGAAGGGCGAGGAGCGATGAGGAAGAAGGCGGACTTGTGCTGTTCCCGCGAACGAGCGTGCGACGACTGAAGCTATGGGACGGGTTCTACACGCGGTGGGCGGGCGATGGTGCCGAACGTGAGATTGATGAGTACGAGGGCACCATTGCGCGTCTCTACAATGAGAATAAGCGACTCCGTCAATGTCTCAAGCGCCATCACAACGGGAGGAAGCAAACTGAGTATCACCGTCGGCGTGAGCGAGACTATTCGCAAGAGAGGGTAAATAACTCCATCAGTGGCAGCGCTAAGCAGGACGCGGAAGAGCCAGAGATACGTTCGCTCAGGCAGTCCTTAACTTAAGTGGTTTTTAGGCTTCAAGTAAAGTTATTCATGTATAGAACAAGCAACCGCCTTCGCTACCGTGGGTAGGGGAGACATCGGAACAGGACGCAGTCCCACCAAAGAGGGTGTGGCTTTCGCTGATAGGCCACGCTGGCTTGCTCTGCAGGATAGAAAAATGACAGCACGACAGTCAGGCACACAGCTGGGAAGCAAAGCCACCAGAAGTTGGGGGAGGCACCTAGATTGTAAAGTGCAGAGTAGAGCATTTGTGCGAGTAGGAGCAGTGATGGCGGTAGCTTGCCACTGATCAATAGCTCCTTCAGTCCCGCCAGGTGAAGATCTATCCAATCAAGCGCAAATGTGAGTTGTGAGGAACTGGCGGGAGGGATGAAGAGGAGTGTTGAACCTGGCAGATCGGCTGCTGCAATAAAGGGACCAAGCGGATAACTACAGTGGGAATATCGGAGTAGAAGGCCAAGCGCTTCTTCTTCATCCTGTCCGAGAGTGGGTAAACAATAGGTAGAGAATAGGGATCATGATAGTGTTATACATGACTTAGTCCAGGTTCTCGTGACAGAAGGCAGAAGGTAGTCTGGAGACTGAGAAGACGAAATAACGCTTCTGCCCGATGCTTGATGCGTCGCAGTATCTTCTTTGTGTTTTGCGTCGCTGTCCACTCTCGCTTGGCCTTTCGTACATCCTGCCACAATAACCCACAGAAATAAGACGATATCAACAAGCAATCCGGTTCGCGTACGATTCAGTACCTCAATAAGGGCCACGATCTGCCGAAAGGACTCTTGTGGCATGAATGCAGTAGGCTGGACGCTGAGGTTGCAAAATGCATTCAGAATCATTCCCTCGGTGAAGAAAAGTCTGGTAAAAGAGCCAAAAGAAGTGAGAGTAAAACAAAGGGTGTATCTGTGAGTTCTCGTTATACCTACCTGGCTTTGAAGATCCGATGAATGGCCGTTCCGGATACCGTGAAATTGACAATCGCCGTGCACACAACAGCTGTCGAAAGGGCGATTATTCGCACCACCAATGTACTGATCACCTCGTGGCGCTTATGAAAAAAAGTGAGGCCAACTCGCTTCTTGATTGAAGGACAAGGTTCGATACCGGTATATCAGCAAGGTAATCTTCGATCGGCCCATATTCGAAGGCCTTCACCTGAGGTTCATCAGAAGTAAGAACAGAGATTCACCTAAATGGCGCAGAGCTCATCGTGTACCTGGATGAACAGTGCCGAGAACAGACCACCTGAGATGTCTCCGGGAGTGCACCGTTTGAGTACCATGAGCATGTAGAGCGTTGATGACACGGCTTTCACAAGATAATTGTTGCTTCTCAACATTTGATCACACTTGCGTGCAGTAAGATAAGTATGAATGTACCTACGGGCACCTTGATAAAGATCATCAAGCTGTCGGTACCAGGCGGCTCGTAGAGCACCGCAGTTACTATCGTACCAACGATCGTTCCTGCAGTACCCATGTTACGTCAATCATCAATCGGCTTATCATGCCAAGATTGATCGACCTACCAATAATGTTGGCCAGGAAGACGTTCTCGCCCAGTAGAAGGCCAGCACGAGCCAGCGGCGAGATACAGAGGTAGGCCACGAACACCGAACTCAGCGTATCTGGATTCTTCGTGATTCTGCATTCACACACACACAGAGATCCATCCAAGTAAAGTGAGTCACCACCAGCTCCATCCACCTCTGGCGTCACGCACATGTTGGCCAGCAGAACCAGCACGGATACCAGTCCCACCTGTTTGTCATCACGTGCGGGCATTTAATATAAATCGAATATAAAACGTATCCAATTACTCAAATCAAAAATGCATAAATAAATAACAAAAATATTTATTAATGCAGACAGTGGTGCATACCTTGAGAATGTCGGCAATGGGTGCATTGGGCCGGAGCACGTTCCGGAGGAGAAGCTGGTCGAGCACCCCCATCCCTTCGTGCGTACCTTCTTGGGTCGTCAACCTCCGGTGTTAAAAAAAATATGGAAAAAATAAAAGAATAAACCATCAACCAAAATTTTTTTCGAAATGGAAAATGACTGTAAAGCGCTTTACAGTGGTGATGCATTCATTCACTGACCACTGACTGTACAAGAGAGGTCACGAAAGACCTTTTACGAGGCAGGAGCCTCAGCCCGATACATGACATCAGACCTCAGCACGTACTTCCTACCCTTGGTCACCATCATGCCCTCGTGCTCCGGGCTGAGTCGGTGGTTGCCGTGCCAGAAGAGGCAGGCCATACCCTTGACCGGCTGCACCTCGTGCTGGGAGGGATAGAATCGCGTGCAACCGCCCTCAAAGCCGTCGGTGAGGTAAACGATGAAAGTGAGCATCGACCTGTCCCATCGGTTGCGAGGGAAACTGCCATCAAAGTGTGCTCCGAACATCTCCTCCTTGTCATCTGCACCGGGTAAAGAGAAAACGCACAATCCTCACTGATCAGCTCATGAACCGATCATACATGACAGAGCACAAGAGCGTACATCGGTAGAATCGGAGACGTTCGTTAAGTCCGTAGGGCTTGAACGTCGTGCCGGACATGTGCACCTCGGGAGGAATGAACGCGGCAATGCGCTCCCAGATCGGCTTCCAGATCTCCTCCTGCGCCTGCCACATCACGCGCTCGTTGTTGCGCAGGTCTGCATACAATGCGCCATCATCAGACAAAGTCACTTTGATCAGTCCCTTCATGTCCATTCCCTCATCCATGCGCCATCATCGCAATTCATCGTAATTCATCGTACCAGGCATGGAGACCATGCGGTTGCCCCACGTAGTGACCTTGGCCTCCTCGTAGCCCATCTCCTCGGTGATATTGACGTAATGCTGGCACTCCTCCGGAGTAAGGACGTCGTAGAGCAAGAACACGCCCTGATGGTGCATACACACAAGACCTGCTGGTGAGTTCTCCGCCACACGAACGTCATAGGGAGGCGTGTTTCCTACCTCAACCGGAGTGTCCACCTTGCGAATGTTGTCGCTGGAGTGGGATGCGTTGTAGCGGATGGGGTTGCCATCGGGCGTGTGGTAGATGGGCACGCCGCTCTCCCTCCCCACCACCGGGTACTTGCTCTCGCTCGTCCCTGCCGACGCCTTCTTCTTCGAAGCCTTCTTCATCACCAAATCCGATGTGTAATTGCGAGTTGTGTTTGATGCAGCCTATATGGAGTGGTTTTATAGTGGTGCTATCCAACGTTCAGTGCACGCAGCACAGAAGAGAAGTTCGCCGAAAGAATGTAAAGAATGCAAGTGAATTTCGCGAAACGAAAGAACTTGAATTTTTTGAGACAAAGAAAACGGGAAAGGTCTGGCATGGAGGTACTGCGGGAGGTGCTGGCGGGGACGGCCGTGGAGGAGGACGTGATGGCAGCTGTGCTCGCAGAGGCCGGTGGGGACGTATCGGCAGCCATCGACTTTCTGCTCTCCCTTACATCCCCCTCGTTGCAGCAAGCACCTGCTACCGGTACTCTTCCTTCTTTTTGCCCATTTATTGAAACTAAGAATAACAAAGAGCAAAAATAAAAATCAATTATTAAAAAAGAAAACTAAATTATTAAAATGACAAAAATACAACCATCAGCTAACCTGTTCCTTGTGCAGCACAGATGGGTGAACAGAAGGCCTGCACTTCTGCTCTGGAGAGTGAAACCAAAGTGGACGGTAGTGGCGGTGATGGGTACAGTGATGTCAGCATGCTCAGTGAGAAGGTGGATTCCTCCTTGGCAACCTCGGCAGCAGACGCAGCTCCCATCACGTCTTCAACAAAAGGAGAGAAGGAGCAGCAACGAAGTGCGGAGGCTTCAATCAACGAGCATGAAGGACATCAACAACAGCACCCAGTTGCAGATCATTTGCCTCCAAGCGAATCTACGACAACACCGCCTGTGGCATCACTTCGAGATCGGTGCGCGGCAGTTGCAGGAGATGCTGTCCTGCTGCCAGCTTTGAAACAGCGAAGGCAGTCCGAAATGACGAAGCTCGAAGATGCCCTTCGCACGATGCCGAAGCCGCTCTTGGGACAAGTGTGGCGGGCTCTATTGCAGAGCTTTGATGCCAGTAGTAGTCCTGCGTCCCAGCTACTGGCGGATGCCATTGTGTGGTTTCTCCCATTGTGCCTTCCCCACTCTGACCTCATACGGTGCCGCCCATTCACCCAAATCTTGATCAAGCCTTCAGCAGGTCAAACTCTAACCATAACGTTACCAGAGACGTGACCGATAGTATCAGCTTGTATCGGTACAAAGACAAGATAACGGACGACGCAATGGAACATATGTTCGTTTCAATCAAGAACTGTTCACTCATCACCGAACTGAACATGGCTGGATGCTCTAATCTCGTACGAAGCTAGCACTCTCCTCGAAGACAATTTATTGACGTACGCCTCGGCTAGATATATCCACGATTGAGTTCTCCTCACTTGATCAAGCTCTCACTCAGAGACTGCACGAGGCTCAGTGACGTCGCGGTGCAATGCCTGTTGGAACAGAGTCACAGCCTCCAAGAGCTCGATCTTGGGCACGTTCCGCTTCAACCGTGTTTCAGCATTCCGAGATGAAGGCTAATTTCTCATTTGATTATGGTAGGGGATGTCACCGATTGACCAGCCCGCGTATTGAGAGCAGTTCCATCATGTTCATCAACATGAATCCGTGCAAAGGCCTCATGTTCCCCGAAGTGCGCAACTCTCCTAAGCTCGAGAATGTTATCGTACCTGAGGGCTGTCGATTAGAATGGCGGCGTCCTCGACCAGGTAATCCCTCCTTTCGCGATTCACTTACACTGATAGTAGATAGCTTACTTAGTCCTATAGCTGTAAGCGTTGCAGATGCTGATTCTGCCGACCTTACGTCCGTAACCCGTATCTTGGAGTGTTCCAACTACTACGAGATGCTGGGCCTCCCAACGGATGCAAGCCTGCAACAGATCACGAAGCAATATCGCACGGTATTGTCTCCTCCCCAGCATACGCACAAGCCACTCACCACCTGAATTTAGATGGCTCTCAAGCTGCATCCGGATAAGAATCCACACCCGGCAAGCGGAGAGGCCTTCAAAAGTACCTATCAGCCCACTCCCTAACTCATGGGGCTTTGCCACTTACTGTACGATGCAGAGATTGCCGAGGCGTTCGCGTGCCTCAGTGATACGACACAGCGGCAGATGTATGATGCGAATCGAGGCGCAGAAATACGACCCGAAGTCTTGCGCCGCGCAGAGCTAGTGCTGGCGGAGATACAAGCCTACATATTTCTCCACGTCTACAAGACGCTCTTCAGTGCCCTAGGCGGAGGGCGCAGCGGTGCATGAACACCTGTGGACTGGATACTGATGGAGTTATTGATAACATGAAGGTATTGTTTGATGTTGATGGTGATGATACAGTTCGGCGTCCCTTCCCTCCTTACAACTCTCATTCTCCTTCACCAGCAGGGCTTTCGGTTCTAGTCTACTTGTTCTCCTCATCAGCTTTCATCCGGCTAGCGAGCGGCGCAGCCCCTCAGTCATCGCTCTTCCTGGCGGCCGTAACGCTAATCGTGTGCGCAGCTGTGGAGGGACAGGGTGAGTTGAGCCCTCACAACACAAGTAATCATCTCATCAAAGGAAAAGGGCAGAGAGGATGGAAAGAGACGGGTGCATGGATGGATGAGAGTACCTCCTCTGACGATGGGGCTGTCGTCGTTGTCCCCATCGCCCGGCTCGCCATCAACCACGATAGAGGGGACTCTGTTGTCGCCATCCTCCTCTTGCTTGTGGGAACCTTGCTGGAGGATAGGGCCCACGGTGACGGCACGAGGCTTGGAGTTGGGGCTCGAAAAGTTCATGCCAGACATGTTGAAGTGGGACACCTGAGGAGACCACCTCTTCTTGGCATCCTCCTCTCCGAATCCCTCAGTATAGTTACCCTTCGTCTTGAACAGCTGCTTGAAGTGAGTCTGATCAAAGTGGAGGAATCATCAGCAGGGATTCCCTTTGACGTGTTGCGGGGGCGCAAAACCTTGCAGTAGTACTTCCCGTTCAAGGCAGCGTAGTTGCCCAGGGAAAGCTTGCACAAGCAGTGCTCGCACTTCATGCAATTCTTGTGGAACACCTTCCCATCAGCGTCCATCCGCTCCATGGCGTACACTGATTTCGAACAGGTGTGGCACTTTGGGGTCGCCATATTGTTCTTCTATTATCTTCTTACTGTAAGGGGTTGGTAAGTGAGTTACTTTAAGTGAGCGCACACTAAAAGCCTCCTGGGGTGAAGAACAGCACCTTGAGGGTTCTGTTTGGTGTTAGTCGTGGGAGGATGCGAGTGAGTTCCAGTCCACACTCTCTTACCGTCGGTCCCCGCCAGTATCCAACAGCCACCCACCTTTTTTGGATAATATCCTTCTTTAGATACATTTATACAAATATTGAATATGATTTCCTTTCCTTTTTATTTGGATCAAACATGTTTGTGTGTCAGTCTGTCTTTTGGAAGAGGACAACGTTGTTTGGAAGAAAGAAAATCGAACTTGTTGAGCGAGAATCAGTGGGACAAGATGACCAGTCCTGGAGGTGGTATTCACAAGTGGTAACTTATCATCATTGTCCTGAGCCCGAGACGAGTGCACTCATTCCTCACCGAGAGTGGTGTAGCCGTGCGTGTCGCGGTGTCGTCGCTTCTCGCGGATGTCCTGCCGGTTAAGCCGCCACAGAGCGTAGGTCCAGTACGCACCGCTGCACTCCCACGCGAATAGCGGCAGAGTGAGCGCCGCAGCAACCGGGTCCAACGCTACGGCCATGAGAGGCACAGCACCGGCCAGAGCCACTGTGGCTGCTGCCCGCAGCGCTGCTGCCGCACCGATCAGCTTGGCTCCGTGCAGGACCGGGGACCATAGAATGTCCATCGCCAAGCCACACCCGAACAGGACCAACGCCACTTGCCCAAGGCCTGAAGATGCCACCTCGCCAGAGTTCTCCCTGATCAGGGTCGAAGGGAGTAATGCCCGCGCCGCACCGCCGCCCAAGGCGCGCACCGCGAGGAGGGAGGCCAGCCCTGCACTTCCATACACAGACGGTGCCGCCTTGCGCAGCAGCCACCAAAGCGGCGGCTTAGGTGGCCTCTGTCGATAGAAACCGTGCGGCGCTCAGTTCAACACAGTCCACCAGTGGTTCAGCAACGGATGCAACGTACGTTGAGGCTGCGCTTCCAGTTCTTCACGCTGCTGCTGCGAAAGAGGGAGGCCAGCTTGGCGGCCGTCCACGGAAAGAGCACCCACGCCCCTACCACCAGCGAGTCTTGCAATCGCACCTGCGGCCACCGAAAAGTGCCCCACACCGGCCCTGACGTTCGTGCTACGCCTGCCCTTGCTGTCATCTACCCTAACTACGCTGTCGTTCACGGTTTTCGAAGAAGAAAGAACCCTTTCAGAAAGATGAAACCACTTTTGTGTTCGACTCGAAACTGTTTTGAAATGATTGATTGTTTTTGTTGTTTTTCGAACATGTACACACAAAGCGTTACGCCAGGTGGTCGGGAGGGAGCCCAGCAAAGAGCTGCTGAGGTGATGCAGACACCACTGTAGTACTTCCAATACCGGCGCCGCCGCCATCGGTGGGGCGCCAAGTTGGCCGCACTCTCGCTGAATCCGCCGAACCGCCACCGGCAAGAGCAACGAAAGCACCTTGATCTTCTTCGGAGGTTCCCACCGTCAGCGTAGCGGATGGGACATGCTCTTGCTTGGCCTTCTTGGAGCGTTTCTTCTTCTTCTTGGCCGAGACAACGATGGCCTCCGAGAAGACAGAAGGAAGATCGGCGAAAGGCCCCCGGCCACGCAACATCAAGAGGAATGGACGTCGGCCGTAGTACGAGTTCTTTCTGATCTTGATGAAAAATATGATCATCCCCTTGCGCTTGTCCATCAGCAGTCGCCGAAGGCTGTAGTCGCGATCGCTCAGGGGTGCACCGTTCTGCTCCACAATGGTTACTTCAATCGGAAGCTCCCCTTCTTGTCCTGTAGTCGAATCGTTCCCGCTAGATTCGCTCCCAGATGCCCTCATCGACCGTGTTCGCTCGTCTTCCAGACTTCGCAAGCTCTCCAACAGGCTGTTGGCCACAGATACTGTGCAGCTGAACTCCTTGTTCTGGAACACCTTGGCCGGAGGCTGCTCAACGAATGCCATGTCTCCAGTAGCGCCAACACTCGGCTGCGGCGATGGTGGTTGCGAAATGTTAGCTTGAACCTTGAAGGGAGCCTGATTGAAGTGGCCGGTCATGGAGGAAGATGTGGAGGTAGGAGCTGAGGACGAGCTAACTCGCTGTGAATTCGCGCCAGAAGAGGGCTGCACAGCTGACATCGTGGCTGGCGAAAGGTTGGTGTAGGCTGGTGGCCTAGCCACATGTCGAAGGTTGCTTCCACTATTGGACTCAGATGAGGAGGAAGACGACGAGGTGGAAGCGTAGGGATAGTGCCCTTGGTGTTGCACAGTGGTGGGCGGGATGGAGCCGTGCATGGAGTGCGATGACGGGTGTACGTAGGGGTGCGGAGCGGGTGCATGGTCTTTACGCACGAAGTCCACGATCACTGTGCCGTTATTGCGCAGCATCGAACCCACAGTGTAGGAAGGCGGCAGGTCGACGTTGAATTCGTCCTGCAGCTTGAACACGTTGATGGATGACCGATAGAGATCTGCCACTTGCTGCTCCACCATCGCCACTAACTGCGAGACCTTCGAACGGGGGTCAACGAACACGTAGAAGACCCCGAATGACGGAACCTTCACGCTGAGCCTATAGGCCGCTACCGTAGGTCCTGGCTGGCCCTCTACATGCCCTGACAGATTCCCGGGCCCTGTGGCCTTGGTGACTTGGATCTGGTGTGCCGGCCTTGGCTGCTGTTGCGCTGTCGTCGAATTTTGGAAAGAATGCACCATCGGAAGACCTGGTCGCGGCAGAGTCTGTGATTGGTGGCCGACTGCGCCCGTCCGCCCCGTACTTTGTTGTTGGTGCTGTCGCGTGGCACTCTGGTCAAGGTGGGGCTGCTCGCCTGGCACTTTCGGGGCGGTGGTAGGTCCTGTGGCCGTGCCTGGCACAGTGGCGGCGGAAGATGAGGAAGACTGTGTGCCGACAGCTTCGTTGTGGAACCCCTGGTGTGCCGCCAATGAGAATCCCGTGGCGCCTAGCGCTGAGGTCGGTACTGCGGTGGTCGTGGTGGAGGAGGAAGCTGACGAGCCAGCCGGCGTGGATGTCATGTGAGGTG
>CDEZ01023361.1:525-15332 GCA_000826365.1 Acanthamoeba royreba
TATTATTATTATTATTATTATTATTATTATTATTATTATTATTATTTCTTTAAATAATGTAAATGGGTGTGCAGCAGGGGAGGGATGGAGTGCGGGCGGCCGTGGTAACGGTGGGTACATTCCGGACAGAGCATCGTGCCTACGCCACCACGGGCGGCACGACGACGGCAGGCCAGAATGGCTTCGCTCGGGCCAAGCGCATCGCCACCTTCGGCGAGACCGTGTGGAGTGAGGTTGGGTCATACGTACCTAACTAAGCTGCTAAAGCTTGTCTAACACACGCGCGTGTGTGTGTCCAGTTCACGCCGCTAGCGCAGAAGTACAAGGCCGTGCAGCTTGGACAGGGATTCCCAGGTCCGCGCAGCTTTTGCTTGTCGTCTATGTGCAAACTGTCGCGACGGCGAAGATGATGATGACGATGAAGTGATGAATGAAGCAAGGAAGATGACTGATGATGGAATGTTACCCCGTGTTGGTGTTATAGACTTTCCTGCTCCCGACTTTGTGCTGACAGCCGCGCAGGAAGCGATCAAGCAGAATCTCAATCAATACACCCGCATGCAAGGGCACCCTCGGTACGTGACATGCGGAGCGATGATCCATCTTGCAGGGTTCACGAACGCCAAGTATTGACTGTTCATCATGTTCTTCCCTCCGTTGTCACCCAATGACAGGCTCGTGAAAGCGCTGGCAAACACGTACAGCCCGCTGTTCGGGCGTCAGCTCGATCCGATGAACGACATCCTGGGTATTCATCCAGTGCTATCCATTGAAGAAGGTCAAGTTATAGAGGTGATGTCTGATTTGGATGTTCTGCTTTCAATCCAGTCACGATCGGAGCGACGGAAGGCATCTTTGCTACGATATCTGCGTTGATCAATCCGGGAGAAGAAGTGATCATGCTGGAGCCTTTCTACGATGCATATCCGACTGACACCATCCTAAACGATGGCGTTCCTGTCTACGTTCCGCTGCGACCACCCCAGGTTCCCAAGGGCACCATTACATCTGGTACCTCATCACTGTTTCTCTTCTCTACTGCGTCGTGTTTCTTTAGCTGAAGCTCGATGCTGCAATCGTGATCAAACTCAGCGAATGACTGGAAGCTCGACTATGATGAACTGGAGAGCAAGATCACTCCCAAGAGCAAGCTCCTCATATTCAACAATCCCACGAACATTCCGGGCAAGGTATCTGCCTTACTACTGTTCCATCGTCTCTTGAGCCTGAACGTAACGAAGATCAGGCTGATGAACTGATCGCGTGGATAATAGGTGTGGACGAGGGAAGAAATGGGAGAAGTCGCCAAGATAGCAAAGAGGCACAACTTGATCGTTTTGAGCGATGAGGTGTATGAGTGGATGACTTACGATGACGCCGAACACATACGCATGGCGAGCTTGCCTGGCATGTGGGAGCGAACAATCACGCTTGGTATTCTCAAGATGCCAGGCAGTCCTTCTTCGATGCTCATTCTTCTTCTTTAGGGAGCGCTGGAAAGTCCTTCTCAGTGACTGGATGGAAGATTGGCTGGGCTATCGCTCCACCACACTTCACGACCGCTCTCGGTACGTTCTTATCTTCTATGTGATGGAAAGGGCGTCGCCGCTGATGCTTTGATCGTCGTGCATTCAAGGCATGATTCATCAGTTCGACTGCTTCACGCACGGCACGCCACTTCAAGAGGGCATCGCCGTCGCCTTCGAGCAAGCTGAAGAAAAGAACTACTTCCCTGATCTGAAGCAAATGTACTGGCGGAAGAGGGACAAGTTGGTGAAGGCCCTACAGGAATGCGGACTTGCGCCGGTGGTACCCAAGGGCTCCTATTTTGTGATGGCCGACACCTCCTCCATTCCGTCCTCTCTCTTCATGGGCAAGGGACTGGCCGAGCCGGGTATTGGCGGCGATGGGCCCAAAGAGGAGACGCGTGACTACCAATTCTGCCGCTGGCTCACTCGTGAGTTTGGTACGATATACATCTATTGCTGTGCACTTGTTTTCTAAACCAGCGTGATCACGGTGACCATTCTTCTCACGTTCACTATGGCATTCTTCATGCGTGCAGGTGTGGGCGCCATCCCGCCGTCAGCATTCTTCTCGCGGGAGAACGCGTACATTGCGGAGAACTATGCTCGGTTTGCCTTCTGCAAGCGGGACGATGTGATCGATGCAGGCGCCGAGAAGCTGCAGAAGCTGCGTGCCCTGTGTTCATAACTGTCCCCAGCTTCTTCGTGCCCTTGCCCCATCACTTGTGCTCTTCAGTGGTAACTGAAATTTTTTAGTGCGATAACTAAATTTTGTTTGTGAAACTCAACCCCCATAGTGCCCGTGCAGCGAGCGGTGAGGCATGCCCCCGTTCCGGGTCCTCCTGCCGTGTCTCGTCAGCCTACTGGTGCTGGCAGTTGCAGCGCAACAGGCACAGCACCAACAGTACTGGTGCGGCAAGCCCTACCTCTTGCCGGGACAGGAACCGGAACACCTCGGCGTGTCGGAGCTTGACGTGGCGGACGAAGAAGAGCAAGAAGCGGTTGTACCCTCCCTTCACGTACGTCAGGCTCGTATGCCTGTCCTTGTGCATCGGAACGTCTCCAGACACGTGGCCTCTCTGCTGCTTCTGCTCATAGACTATCGTCTTTCGGCGTCGGCTGCGTCAAGTGCGGATGAAGGAGGCAACAGTGGCAACGACGAGGCGCTTGACCAGACGTGGCGACACCTTCTCGAAGTCGTGGTGCACTGGCGACACCACCGGTGGACACAGGACTGGACGCTGCCTACGCGTCAGCTGTACACGATGGAGCTTGATCAGGCGAACGGCACAGTAGAAGCCGAGATCGACCTGCCAGTCGTCTCCACCGAGCAGCGTAGCAACGTTGCCGGTACAGCACTTCAAGAAGACGTGGAAGACGAGGTGGTGGTGTACCTCTACCGCTACCGATTATCGCCAAACAACCGGGAGAGCATTGCGATGGCGCATTTGCAACCATTGGTGCTGCCGACGCCACAAGACGAGACCGGGCAGCAGAACTGGGAGATGACCTTCAGCAGTGGTGGCGCGCCTGATATCGTGACGGTGGACTACCAGACGCGCGCAGTGCTCGTGGGGAGTGAGCAGCGCCCGTTCTTCCCCTTTGGCTACTATTACAACTGGGGCGGCTACTTACGTACGATTGTGCATGATCATCAGAGAGAACTCACCTCATGTGTGAGATGGATCTTCTTCACATGTCACTCATCAGCTCTATCCGTTCTTCGATGTCATTGTCACCATGGTTATGCCAGATCGCAGCTTGGATCTGTTGGATGAGGTCACCAAGGCGGGCTTCAATGTGATCCATCCTGTGCCGCCGTTCGATCCACCTACGCCGGGACACTCGCTGCACGACTGGTTCGATAGATGCCACGAGCTGGGCCTTCGTTTCCACTACGACCTGCGACATTCCTACAAGAATCTCACTCAGGTAGGAACGCGGTCCTTTGTCGTCGTCAAGGAAGATAACGTGTTCAGCATTTGACTCCATTTCAGGTCCGAATGGAAGTGGAGACCTATCGCAAGCATCCAGCACTGCTCTCGTGGTACATCACGGATGAACCGGACGGTCCTGGCGATGACCCTGCTTTGGCACTGGCAGCCTATCATCTTGTGAAGAGGTGCATGCCTCTGTCCTGTTCATTTCTCCGACTCCTGACAATACATCCTCGATCGCTGCAGATTGGACCCGTTTCATCCGGTGTCGTTGGTGTTGAACTGCATGCGAACTTCCACTTCCTACATTGATGCAACAGATATCATGATGACGGACGTGTATCCCATTGGTACGGACAATTCGTTCACTTCTCTGATGATGCTCATGAAAATCGAACAGGCATAAACACAAGCAAATGCAACTCCACCTTCGGCGTGTGTGGCTGCGACGAATGTGAGGGAGTTCATACTGATGTTGCTCGCAGGCTCGATCACTACCGAAGATCATGGCCTCCTTCCTTGCAGCGCGGAATGCCGCTTTGGATCGGTTCGTGTCGTCATGGCTTGACCCATGCTGTAATGACTCTAACACAAAACAGTGCTTCAGGCGTTTGGAGCTGAGCATCACTGGGCGAGATTGCCAACTCCACAGGAGATACGTCTTATGACCTACCTTTCTCTCATGCACGACGCAGACGTACATCCTTTAGTCCGTAACAACTTTGCAGTGGAAGGCAACTAACTCCATTGATGATGCAGGGGTTGTTCTTCTGGCTGTATCCAATCGAGGACCACCCCGAGCTCCATGCTGAGATCAGCCTCCTGTGCCGCGAAGTGCTGGAGACTCTCTTCCCCTTCATAGCAGCCGCTCTTCCCAACCCGAACGAAGAAGTAACATTCCACACTCATCATCGCATGCATTTCCACCAGTTGAACTGAATGATGTTAACTTACTCATCATCATTCAGGTTGTGGTTTCCTCCAACGAAGCCGTCCATGTTCGAAGCTGGCAAGAGCGTGATGGCTCCATCCTGATTCTCCTCGCCAACACAGAGGATCATCCCGGTATGGAAGAAGAACCGTGATGCTCCCCCACTGTGTATGACCCACCTGTTTTGGCCATGGTGCTGTTTATCCAGTGCGCTGCACTCTATCGTGGCCCATTGGGACTCCATCTTATGTGCAACGACTCTTCATGGACAAAGTAGAAGAAGACTCTAGCATACCAGCCGCACTGCCCCATGACTGGCGGGATCTACGGTTCCAAGCGTACGAAACTCAGGCCTATCTGGTCGACGCCAAGCACCTCAGCATTCCCACCGCCACTGATCTCATTTCCTGATGAACTTTATTTTTTGTTTATTTATTTAAGATATCGATAAAGAAAAAAAGAACATTATTTCTTATACATTTTCAATTACCTGAAAATAATGTGGGAAAAAAGGAGGTGATTGCGTCAACCAGGCCTGGGGTGGAGGCAAGCTCGGACGTGATCGGCTGTCACTGACGAGCCTAGCGGGGGTAACTTCCTCAGAGACAACGACCTGGGTCCAGGGGTCTGCCTTGCAGACACCCCGGGGTCGTGAGAACCTCTGGGTGTACATGTTGTTACACACTTCTTAGAGGTTGCCAACTTCCATGGCTACCTTCCTCACCGCATCTTGGGCTCAGTCGTTGCCGACCATCGTGATCCTCCTGGCCTTATTTTACTCTCGTTCTGATAAGTCGATGAACTAGTTTAACGTCGGCACCTCCTATCCCTATGGCCTGGCCCCTCTTGCTATATGATCCTTTCTGCCTGACAACGCCAGGATGTTGTGGGATTCGGAGTTATCTTACCAACGATGTGATTTTCGTGTGCAACCCGAAAAAAGGAAATCAACATCAGGAGCTAAGCATGATGACCACGACCAGTGCCCAGCAGATACGTACAACTTGGATGGGTAGACGGTTTTTGTTCATGAAGTTCAGCTGGATGAGGAAGAAGAAGATTCGTTGTCCTTGAGCACAGCTTCGATGATGTCGAGACCCTTGTCCACAAGAGCGCGATTGGCCTGGCTGCCCATGTGGCCCACGCGGAACACCTTGCCGGCTAGCTGACCATAGCTTCCGCCCACGACGAGTCCTCGTGCTCGCAGCGCAGCGTCAAACTCCTCCCACGAAGCAAAGTTACCGCCGTACTCCCTCAGCGGCACGTAAGCTGCCGTCACCGTCGAGGCATAGCCGATTCCAGCTTCATCACGCTCGGCCGAGGCTTGCGCGTCTGTTCGCTGGGTTCCCTTGACGTAGAGCCGGAGGCCCATGCCGCAGAGTCGCTGTCGGCAGTGAAGCGCTATGTTGTGATGGCGTTCGATCTGTCGCTCCAGACCTTCGGCGTCGATGGTGTCCAGCGCGCGTGCGAGAGCCGCTAGCGAATGCCAATCAAAGGTGTACGGGAAGAAGCGCTTGGCTAGAGCGCCCTTCCAGGGCAGAAGGGCATCGTAGCCGCAGTACTTGACTTCCTCAATCTTCCGCCAGGCACGCTCGCTTACGGTCACAATGCTGAGCGATGGCGTTGAGCTGAGCACCTGCGGTCAGGCATCATACTGAGCCAAATCCTATCAACACCACCAGAAAATGGCGTACTAACCTTTTGACTTCCCAGAAGGCCAAGGTCGATGTTCCAATCATGCACGCGTACGTCATCACCAAACGCTGCTGAAACAAAGTCCACGTAGAGCAGGGCATCGACTTCGCGGGCGATACGGCCTAGCGGTTCGATGCTGTTCATGAGTCCTGCGCGGAGGAGCAAGGATGAAGGTTAGAGATGCGAGCTTAATGAGATCCAAGCAAGAGAGGTCATGATGGGTAGCTCACCCGTTGGAGTCTCACACTGAACCGCAGTGATGAGGAGCGGCTTGAAGCTGTGTGCCACTACATCAGGGATGATCGACATCAACATCAGCATTCAATCTTTACGCAGCCTTGTGGCACGCATGTTGTACCTTCACGAATGCGAGCAAAGTCTGCAAGCGGCCGATCATACTCGAACTCCACCACACGCACTTCTGCGCCGATCTGTTGCGCCATCTCCGCGAAGCCGGCACCGTACACGCCTGCATTCACACCATCACCATCATCAGTATCGTACATACGTATCTTAAATTCTTGCACGTATCTTAATTGATTTATCTTAATTTTGTTTTTGTTATCAAATATTGATAAAAACAATATTTGTATAAAAATAAAAGTGTGGTTATGTTCATCACCATTGGCGACGGCCAGAACGCGATCGCCAGCGCGTACGGTGCTCTTGAGCGCAGACCAGAGCGCCAGCATGCCCTCGCCCACCTGAATGATGACGTCATCAGCGTAGGGCGCCGACGAGGCCGCCGCGGCATCGGCAGCCTCCGCCGTCGTCCGTGATGGTCCGAGACGTAGCAGCCGAGCCAGTTGTCCCTGGACTCGCGCGTAGAGCTCGAAGAACGTGTGTTCGAGGTCGGCGCTGCCATAGTCCACTGCGTACGCGGCCCGTACATGCTGCGGCACGCTGGTAGGTCCCGGCACCAGGCCCACCGGGTACGTCTCGAAGTAGCGGGTACCGACAGGGTTCATCGTCGTCTTCAGCCTTCGCGCACCAGTATTTGCGTTTCGGAAATAATTTTATATTTTGTTTTACATTTCGTTTTGTGTTTCGTTTTTACATTTGGGAAAACACAAAATTTCAGTTGGCGCTGTTGTGCAGGGCAGACGAGGCCAACGTAGAGGAGGACGATGAAGAAGCAGAAGCGGAAGAAGAAGAAGAAGGACGATAGCCCTGGATGTTGAGGATAGGTAGGACGGCTTTGATGGAGGAATGTCCACGGATGGGCAACTCCAGGTGCAGCTCGTAGCTGTCCTTCTTGAAGCCCGCCGAGGGCAGTCGGAAGGTGAAGGTGCCTTCTTCCTTCTTGCGGCCCTCGATGGGAAATGAGATGGTGCCTTCGGTTGAGGAGAAGCTTGTGAGCGAGTAGCCCATGGGGACAGCCTTCTTGCCCTTCAAGCCTCGCAACGAGATAATCAAACATCGTATCGTCTTGGATGAGCGGTTATCAATAGAGACTGCAAACAAGTTGACCAGATAAAACATGAGCACATGAGTTGTCAGGAGCGAGCAATAACAGGTGAGATGTACCTGCAATGTCGACCTGGCTGCCTGGATGAAAGATGGTCTGCTTGAGGGAGCACATGAAATAGACTGTCTTCCTCGAGTTCCAGAACTTCTTGGTGACACAGACTGATGGTAGCCCGTTGCTGATGGTCCTACCAGATACCGACATGTCGATTCTCTCATTGCGGTTCGTCTCTGCTATGAAAGGAAGGCCACATGCAGACAAGGTCAGCAGGCAAATCAAGAAGTGGAGCAGGATGAAAAGCTGAACCTTGTGGTGTCTCCTTGCGCTTGATGCCGGGATTGTCCTTATCCTTCTCTTTACTCTTGCTACGCTGCGGAGGACTAAACGCGGAGGAGAAGGATCGAAGCACTACCGTATCTCCTGCATTGTAGATGTCGACTGCAGTGTAGAACTCGCCCTCCAAATGTCGAACGATCACTCCTAGGTCGTGATCTGGTTGATTTGCAATTGGAGTAAGAGAGAGTTCGCCAAGCACGCAATGAACATGACGTGGTTGGCCTACCATTAACAGCAATAGCAAGAGTTCCCTCATCCAAGTTTAGCGTGCATGTCACACATCTAACATCGACGCCTCCCGGCGTGGGGCCACCCCAGGTAAGAGGTATACAGGTGCCTATAGAGGGTTTATGAGACCATCAGAAAGAACGGTCCATTTCGGTAAATCTGCTAATCAAGCGTACCAGCATGAAAGACATTGCGTTGATTAATGTGATATAGCCATGCTTTATCGGATGAATAGCTCGCAGTGGCTGTCTGATCAGACGGGCAATAACTTGGTCTGGAGTGTGCCAGAGTACCAAACGACTTCAATAAAGTGACACATTTTCAAAATGAAACGAGCACTTACCGACATACACCGAACATGATGTCTCCCAATTGAGTAGCATGCACAATGTCGATTGTCCAAGAATGTATGCCTTTCTTCATGAGCTTGTTTCCCAATATTGTACACCTAAAGAACAGTAAGAAACGCTAAATAAAAGATACGGTTTGGGTCAGTCAGTACCACAGCTCTGGATGAGCTTTTCTCGCCGTTCGAGGATCGCCGTCAACAAATTCAATCGTTTCGTGCTTCCTGCTCGACACATGCTGTTAGTGCACAAATACACATGAGAAAGCATAGGGTATTACGTACTTGCAAGAGTTCCAGAAGCAGGGCATGCCGAAGAAGTAGAAGTACTTCCACGCGTACTTGTCCATGTTCACCAGCGCCACGTAGTCCGAATGCCTTCCGTTTTTCTCCTTGCCTTTCTTCTTATTCTTCTTTCTTCGTTTGAGGGCCGACGCAACCCGGAAGGGTGGCGACAAAGACGGGAGTGATGAATTCAATTGCGCCTCAATGTTGTCGTAGGTGATCTGCTTGACTTGCTCCTCCGTGATATTACAACCGCCACCCACTTCTTTCAGACACAGCCGTTTCCATAGGGAGTTGTCTGATGAGAGCCCGTAGAGGTGTTGACAAACTTGACCAACTCGTAGTAAGTCCGCAGGCTCTAAAAACGAGAGAACGTTGAGAATGAGCTCGGCGACCAGATCAGAAAGCCCTAGCGGTTTGCGCTGATCCGAGCCGACACCGCCCAGTGGCAAATCGGAATCCTGGGCCGTTATAGCATCGACGCTCATTGACGTCGTTTCGCTTGTGATCGCCCGCTGCCCTCTCCGGTGAGGAGGTGGAACCCCACGATAATTAACCGTATTGCGGGTAACCTTCTTCACGAGAAACTTGGGCAGTCGTTCGGCGTAGTCCCTGAGTACATCTACATTGTCCACGATCGCATCTATACAAATATCTTCAAGCATGGTCACCTCTCCTCCGCACTGCACGTGCACGAAGGTTAAACCTGTGCACCTAGCCCGCGGGTGGAGGAGAACATACAATCCAGGGATGGCGAAGAGCTTGTCGGGGTGTTGGTCGCTTCTCAGGATCATTTGCGAGCAGGCTTTGCAGGAAATTCTTGGCTATTATGGAGAAACATGAGTGTTGGGGGTGAAGTCTACATGGTATCGTATGGAACGCACCAGATTCGGAAATGTCAAGCCATAGCTCCTGAGTGAAGTCAGGGCGAGGTGAGGACACAAAGAGGCCTAGACCATCAAGGTAAGCTTCTTCCTCGGGATCCCCGGGCCGTTGTTCTCCTCGACCATCCGGCTATGAAACTTGAAAGTGAGACAGGCTATATTACGGCTAGTAGAGCAAAGCAGTACCTCGACTAGAGGATCGTCAGTTAGGAAAGGGAGCTCGCTGGTGCCACCAGAGAGCAGCAGGTATGCAATCACTCCGATCTGCCACATATCAATTTTCATTGGGTCGTAGGATTTGGTAGGGCTTGCATTTCCCAAGGATTCGGCTGAGGACCCTACGTCACCAGTCGAAGGAGCGTCAACAGAAGCAGGGTCGCCAGGTAATTGCCGTTCCGCGAGAAGTTCGGGCGCTAAGTAACTGAATGGAGGCGACATGTCGTAACTGACGTCGTCATCGCAATTGACGTTCCTGTCCTTTGCTCTGCATAAATGAAGCAGTGGTCACCGGTCGTGTACTCTCAACATGTAACAGCGACAAGGGCGTGTGACATACAAATTACGCGCGATGATAAGGAAGAGATCAGGTAAGGATAAGGAGCAGCGCCCAGGTTCTCCAGACCCGTCAGCGCTGTCCTCAACAAACACCGTATCGGGACGAATGACCAAGCTCACTCCGTTGCTCTCCAGACATGCGGCTATGTACAACAATTGTTTCTGATGTCCATCGCATGGTGAGTCGAGATTCCTGTATTGAGTCAAGTGTGAACAACTGTACCACAAGTGCTAGCGCCTCGGCTTCTGTGAATCGACCGCGTCGCAGCAGTTCATCGTGCAGTCTCGTCCCTACAATTACCACAACAGCGCATTGGTACGTAAGTAACTTTGTTCACATTATTATATTATTATTATATATTAAATAAAATCATTAAAAATAAAAGAGGACAGAATATCAGACAAACCTCGCACGTGGTCGGTGAGGACGCAGAGCTCTTCTTCGTCTTCATAGACCTGATGAATGCGTACGACGTGGGGATGGTGCTCGATCCGCTGATGCAGCTGTACGGCCTCCCGCAAGCACCGCAGCCACTCGTCCGCCGCGTGCTGCTGACCCTGGTCCCGCCGCTTCAGCACCCGCAGCATCGAGTAGAGCCTGTTGTGACTGCTCCCGCTGAGGCCATGAGCCGGCGGCGATCCACAGCCTACCATCCCTCCACCGCCACCACCAACTTCTGACGGATAATGGCAATGCGATGAAGACGATGATGACGATGTTGAAGATGGCGAAGGATAGGAGGAAGAAGAAGACGAGGAATGCCCGCTTGGAAGCGATGGACGTCGCTCGACCACGACCGCACGTACGTGATGGCTGTTGGTCTGGATGAGATCGCGCAGCTCGTAGAGGTGGTCCATCTTTGTCTTGTTGTTGAAGGCCAGCCCGCCCTCTGACTTGGGCCATATCGTACGTCCCAGCCACATTGTCCCCACCCTCCCACACAATTCGAGATTTTCGAATCGAAGCTTGGATGCCGGTGGTGATGGCGGTGATGTGAGGATGGATGGATGGATGGATGGATAGGGCCCACCTGACCCTACAACCTCTTGTCTCTAAAAATTAAAAAAAAAAACTAATCACCAGCGCGCGTGTAGAATGAAGAAAGAGATGAATTTCAAGACCATCCTTGGCGCCACCCGCTACACAAGAGAGGCCCCTCGTTTGGGGGGGACGTAGTGCAGCGCCTTCTTTCTGTTATTTTCGCGGTTTGTGAAACGCAGGTCTTTTCTTTCTTCTTTCAGCTCTTCTCTTTTCGGCGCACAGTCACAGTGAAGATTAGGAAAACAAAGAGAAAATATTTTCACACGTGTTTTCCCGCCAAAAAGATGAGAGATCAGAGAGCAAAGAGATTGGGAAGATGAAAAGTCAAGTAGAGAGAGAGGCAGCTCAGCTGTCGGCAGCCGCACGGTCAAAGTTGTTGTAGTTCAGCCTGCATATACCCAAAAAAGTGAAATTAGAAAAAATCTGTAAAAGATCTGAGGAATAAGAAATAATTTCAAGATAAAGAAAATTGAATTCATAGAAAAGCGGAACGTACAGCTTCTCGATGAGATCGACGTGAGTGAGAAGCATGCGGCGGCAGCAGTACCGCTTGAGATTGAGAGCATCAAGGGCATCACTGAACACACATGGGAAGCACCCATGAGCCTTCTCCCATCAAAAATTATTATTATTTTATAGAACACAGCGTACCCCTCAGTGTAGTCAGCCTGGAGGAGGCTGAGGTAGGTGTCCCATTTGTTTCCAATGACCTTTTATCATCCGAAAAAAATCCGCTGTTAAATTACCGGCCAGAGAATTGAAGCCAAAAGAAACAAAAATCCATCTATCTGGAAAAAGAAAAGCAAGGAATGCTCACCTTGCCACAAGTGAAGCAACGAATGGGGATAATCATTTTGCGGAAATGGAATTGATGGACACCGGCGGGTTTGCTTGCTTTGCCCTCTGCAACGGAACGGAGAAAGAAAACCAAACCATGCACCTTTCTTTTCTTCTTCCGTTTCTTTGTTCCCATTTTCTTATTGAGTTTCTTTGTTTTCCTCTGATTTTTACCGATACATACTTCAAATATCTTCGCGAATACTCCTTGCTTTTGGCGGGAGGCGAATCATCTGTGTGATCTTCACCAACTAAGTAAGAGTTCACGTAGCGCTAAATCCCTACAGGCCGATTGTAGATTTCAATACTCTACGCCTGCTCCACTTTWTMCATACATGGGTAATTCTCTTTTTCCTTCAATTAATCAAGWATGTAGTATCATTAATCATCTCTACGCAATTTCATTTGTGTTCATTTATTGCCTTTTGATATCAACTTTGGACGATTTAATTAATTCTTTTTCAGCGTTTACATTTGGTACTGGGGGCTCTACAAGTGCCCCGTCCTTCACCTTTGGTGGGACTTCTGCCGCTCCTGCGGGCGGTGGGGCGGCTTCGGGCAGCACGGCCTTCTCGTTTGGCGGCGCAGGCACGGGCACAGGCACGGGCGCCGGCACGGGCAGTTCAGCCTTCTCCTTCACCGGCCCTTCTTCAGGCGCTGGCGCGGGCGCTGGCGGCGCTCCGGGCAGCACGGCCTTCACTTTCAGTGGCTCTTCCTCGGGCTCTGGCACAAGCAGCTTGTCGTTCGGCTCGACTGGCGCCGGCGCGGGTGGTGGTGCGGGGACGGGGACGACTTTCTCCTTTGCTCCTTCAGGCGGCGCGGGCACTGGCGCTGGAGCGGGCGGCGCAACGACTTCGTTCAGCTTGGGTGGTCTCGGTTCCTCCACGGCTGGATCGTCATCGAGTGCCGCACCATCCTTTAGCTTAGGTGGTACGACCTCAGGCACGAGCAGCTCAGTGCCCAGCTTCAGCTTGGGCGGCACGACAGGTGCTGGTACGACCGGCTTATCCTTCGGCTCCACGGGCACAGGCACCGGCACCGGCACAGGCACTGGCACTGCTACGGGCGGCTCGACGTTCTCTTTCACTCCTTCTTCCACAGCATCTACCGGCACGGGCGGCCTGTCTTTCACGGGTACGAGTGCGGGCACGGGTTCTGGTTCCTCTTCCACTAGCGCGCCTTCTTCCGGCTTGTCCTTCACTCTGGGCGGCACGGGAACTATCGGCCTCGGTTCAACGACGGGAACATCTGCTGCTCCAGCTACAACGTCTGCATCAACAGCACCAGCTAGTGGTGGTTTGTCCTTTACTCTTGGTACTAGTTCTTCCGCCCCAGCAACTGGTTCTACTACGGCATCAACCTCGTCTTCGTCCACCGCGTCATCGGCGGCTCCCACGTTCTCCTTCCCCTCTCTAGGGTCAACCACAGCCGGTACCAGTTCCGGTTCGACTTCCACTTCAGAGAGCACCACTTCTGGCTTCTCCCTAGGAGGTCTTGGCACAGCTACTTCGTCAGCTACCTCGTCCTCCACTTCTGCTTCCGCATCAACCTCTGCACCTTCGGGCACATCTACGGGTGACAGCCTTGCCGGGTTCAGCTGGGGTGCCTCGACAGGTTCAGCAACCTCATCGTCTTCTTCGGCCACTCCAGCGCCAACTTCGTTCTCTTTTGATGGCCTTGCTACCACCTCGGCTACTACACCTGCCAAGGGTATTGCCCTGTTTCATTTCTTCGAGAATTGCTGTGAGCTTACCTAGAGACTGTTCTGTTTTGATCAGAATCAAAGCCATCTGTTACGTCGGCCAAAGCCAAAGAAATCCGTACGTGTTTCCCCAGGGCGCCAGAATAGCAATCTAGCTCCGAAAGGACTCAATGAGAACTCTGCATTTTACAGAAGTTACAGCTGCTCTCAAGAACAAGACCTTTGAGGAAATCATGAACATGTGGGGTCGCGAGCTCGAAGACCAGACGGTCACCTTCCGTAAGCAGGCCCTAGAGATCGCCAAGTGGGATAAGATGCTCATCGACAACCATGACAAGGTTTGTCGCGTTATGTTCATTTACTAGTCAACTTATTTACCCCGAATCGCAATTGTAGATCGCAGCCCTGAATGGAAACATCCGCAAAGTAGAGTTTGCCCAGAAGCAGCTCGACACCAATTTGGAGGTTATATTCAGGCAACAAGAAGAGCTGCACCAGTTGGTAACCTTTTCTTGCTGATTCCCGCCCATGATGCTGAGACTCACTCCCAATGTGCTTTCTGCAGCTTGAACAGCTTGAAAATGAAGTTGACAAAGCGTACGCCCAGCGGGAAGGTGATATGACTGCTGCTGATTACGAAAGAGAGAGCGGGTATGTGCGGCATGATTCTGTCATGAGAGAAAAAATGAACTGGTTATTTAGTCTCCGTCTTTTAGGTATGCCTTGGCGGAAGAGATCAACGGTGAGCTCGATCAGATGTCCAACACGCTCAAGGACATTATCACAAAGCTCAATGCGTCGCATACAAAGGCGGCAGATTCAGACAATCCGGTAACTTGAAATTATAGCATCACGTGTAGTTACCAAGCTAACTGTGGCGCATGTGCAGGTGTATCAAATCGTGGAGATTTTGAACGCCCACCTCCATTCGCTTCAGTGGGTCAATGAAAACTCTAATCAGCTGCAAAGCAAGCTCGGCCGACTCGCCAAGGAATTCGAGATGCATAAAGCCCAGCAAGAGCAACTGAGGAGGAT
>CDEZ01023362.1:2721-21740 GCA_000826365.1 Acanthamoeba royreba
TTGAACCCGGGTCTCCCGCGTGGCAGGCGGAAATCTTGCCACTGGACCACGGATGCTTCTTATGGCTGCGAGTCCAGCCGGTGCCGGCAAGACCCAATGCGCAGGGACTCCCCTCAAGCCCACAGCAAAATTTGACGGGCTTGGTTCAGCGAGAAGAGCGTACCTCTTTTACCACCCGATCGTCAAACACGAGCCACTGCTTACGTTGAGATGAATAGAAATAGCAGTCATAGTGTAGCCCGTAGTAGCAAATCATGCCCTTGAGTCGGTATGTAAACTGTAACAATCGGATTGTCAAGCAAGCTGCCAGCAAGGAGATTGAGGGAAAAAACCTTACCTGAACGGGAACACCGTCAAAGATGCTACTAAGTCGAATCTGAAGACTTATTATGCTGAGCATATCAACGATCTCTTGAGCTGAGGGGTTGGGGGTAGACCAGACGAGGCCTACAGCAAACACGTGGGGCTGTTGCAGAAGCAGCCTGCGCACAGTGCAGTTTTTCTCATCACACTTCTGCAGGCGAAAACTGTGGCTCAGATCGCGTCGTTGTTGAGGGTAAAGTGAGGAATCTGGTAATACCTCGTTTGGGCAGCTGCGCTTCACGTTATCGCTTAGCCTCTTGAGAAGGCTGTCGAATTGAAGATCAGGATTGCGTCGATGGCCTTCCCTGTTGTGTCCCAACGACCTGCCTTAGCTGTATATCTACTACAAAAGGCGTCAGAGAGATCGATACCTAATCTCAGTTACATATGTATAGTAGATGAACGAGTCAGATCCTTGAGGCTTTATATCTTTCTTACATTTACCTGCATTAGAATTGCACCATTGAGTTCAAGAAGCCGATCAGCAAGATGATGAAGTAGCGAGACTTACCACACTGTACAATCTCTGCTATCGGACACCCAAACACTTTGTTCGAGATAGAATTCGGGTTGCTCTCATCAACCTTCTCCTTCTCCTTGCCCTTCACTAGATACACCTTGTTCAAACAGGTAAGGATCGCTTCCTAATAAGTTCCGCACAACCGACTAAAGTGAGTGTGTCGCTCCCATCGCAGCAACTCAGTTGATGAGTACCAAGGCCTCCGCGGCGTCATCAAGCTCGCCCAGCTGGAAGCGGTCCAAATCGCGATGGAGCACCGCCAGAGCCGTACGCAGCGCAGTGGGCGGAAGCACTTGCTCATCGCTGAACTGGTAGTGCGTGAAGAGAAGCTGTTGTGCACACAAGACCAAGAGTTAGTACTGCTCGTGTCCTCTCTATTTTATTTTATTTGTACCAATTGCAAAAAGGAAATATTAATTGAGGGTATTTTTTAAAAAGAGAAAAATATTTTTAAAAAAAGGGTACCTTGAGTACACAATAGATGCATGAAGTCTCATTGTGTACGTGCGCCTTGCTGGACAGGAACTGGGATCGAAACGCGCCGAGATGCCAGAGCGCTTGGATGCAAACGTTGAGGAAACAGTTGTTCTGGCCTGGCCTGTTTTCGAGTCCCTTCTCAGGGAGCAGGGCCCCAGCCATCGCAGCGGTCGTGGTGCTCGCCATGGATTGATTTATTTTCTAGGTAACCAAGAAAATCGAACGATTATGGAACAGAGAAACGTGAAACCACAAAATAGATCTCTAGCGGATCTATATCAACAGATTATTGATGCTTCCCCCATCAACAAGATTCTGGCAGAACAGAACAAGACGAAAATTCTTGCCACGAAATTGCGCTGGAAAATTCCGTTACTCCGAATGAAAGAACGAAAATCAAAGAAATTATTGAGGAAAAGCCAATAAGAGAAAAAATGGGAAATTGAATTTCTTCTTCACTGGATAGCGAAGATGAGACGAACATCGGGGGCTGTGGTGGTGGGACTGGGCAGGACCCTCCGGCCGGCCACCGGCAACTCCGCCTCGGCCTTGCTGGTCGCAGGGCGTCGCCCTCCCTACGTGATGGGCGCCCTTGCCTCTCCGTCCCGGCAGTTGGCCACATCGGCCGATGAATTGCTCGAATTATTCAAGCAGGCCGCCAAGGGCGCCCCCGCGGCGACCAAGGCCGGACCGGAGGGAGGTCGTTCTGCCCCCTCCTCCGCACCGCGTGCGGCGCCCTCCCCATCTTCTCGTGCGGCGGGGGCCGCCCCGGGGTCTTCCTCCCATTGGGCCCAGCAGCTGGCGGATCAATTTGAGGACAAGCCGGCAGCTCGCACGGGTGATGAATTCGGGGACGAGGACAGACCATCAAGGGGGCGGTCGGACAGACGGCGCACAAGCAGGTACCGGGAGGCCGACTTGGACTACGACGAGGACGAGGAGGCCAGCGAGCAGCGCAGCCGTGCGATGCGTATGGTGCTTCGCGAAGAGCAGGACTCGTTGTTGATGACTGGGCAGGACCTCGAAGAAGAAGAAGAAGAAGATGAGGACACCGATGAAGGCGGCGATGAGGGCTGGGAGGCCATGGCCGCCGAGATGAACGCGTGGGGCATGAAGCTGGAGAACTCCCTCCGGCCGTACGTCGCGACGATCAACAAGCACCGCAAAACGCGTAAGATGAGGCGCCAGAAGTACAACATGTTCCTCGCCAGGTGCATTGCGCTGCGGAAGGCCAAGAAGAACGCTACCAGGTATACCTGCAGCTGGTCTCGTGTGCTGCGCTCGTGAATGCGTGCAGTGATCAGGATAGGCCAAAATGAGCAATTCTAACAACCTTGCTTGACTTTGTGCTCGTGACAGCCCGGCACAACAGCCCTGGAAGTGGCCCAAGGAAAGGGATCTTCTCTATCACACCGATCTTTACGTTCCTCTGAACTTACAGCTCAAGGGCATCCCCGAAGAAGGCGAGGACCTGCAGGGTCTGCTGACCGCAACGATGGAGGCAAGCCCTCTCCCTTTTTTCATGCATTCTTCAACCAAGCTCACATCAAGTTGTTGAGCAGGAAGTTGCGCGAGGTATCGGACAAAACCCGTCATGGTCACTGGAGGAAAAGCGAAAGCTCATGCTGGAGATGAAGGCCTTCTTTGAGAAGACTGTGCGGAAGGGACCTTCTCAGTTTGACATCTTCACGGACCAGCGTCACGTGATGGATGATGACTTCATCTTCACTGGCCCTTCCTCCGACGAGTCCTCGTGATGACGGAGCAGCGTTTCCTTACCTTCACTTGTAGTCTGGAGACGAACAAGAACACTGCCTCATGTTCGCTCCTCCTCTTCAACGCCTCACTTATTAGCAACATCGATAGGACGAAGGTAAGAGGTGTCTGTATGATGCAGAGAGGCAAAACAAACGGTCTTCGCCTGGCTTGAGGCCATTTATCATCGCCACCGGCAGGGTGCACCGCAGCACCAAACTCCTATGTTCAGGTCATGCGAAGGTCAATCCAGTAGGCCGGCTGCACGTAGTCGGGCTTCCATCCACCGCACACAAGAATGCCTTCTCCTTCGACCATTGTAGCTGTGTGACCGCTTCGCACCGCAGGCAGTAGAGATCCAACAACCCGCTGGGACACCCAGTGCCAGCTCATATCGTCTGGTTCACCGTTGAATGTTAGACAAAGAAGCAGAGAAGGGTAAAACGGAAGAAGGTCACATGCCAGTATGAAAGATCGCAATCTCCTTGTAGACGGCATCATCAGATTCCTTGTAGCCTCCGATGAGGACCAGTTGTTTACTATCAACAGCAGTCATTGTATGACGGCATCGTGGCCCAGGCATCTTGCCCTTTAATCGAGGCTGGGACCAGCTCATGGTGTCTGGAAATAGAGAGAGAGGAATGTGAGGCCTTGCATGGGGTTGCAGGGGCGAGTTGAAGATGAAGGCCAAGCTACCAGCGTTGAAGATGAAGGCATCGCCAAGAGGCATCTTGCCTCCGTTATAGCCACCAAAGAGGAGGAATCGACTGGTTTCGGGAAGTTGGGTTATCGTGTGCCACCTTCGCATCGAAGGAACGACTCCTTTGAACCTGGGAGCTGACCACTTCAGCGTATCTGCGTTGTAACGAATAAAACACATTTGAGCTCTAGATCCATCGACACCGCGCATGAGAGGCAGAACAAACTGAGATCCAGGCATATGAGGTCGTCAAGTCCTCCACTGTCGTTCCATCTGCTCACCACACGTAGCAGGGGTCAGGATTATGAATGCAATTTCTCTGCCTTGCTAGGCCAAGTACCCTCCATGAACAAAATACTTGCTTCCCAGAAGGAAGTTGGCATGCCATCGGCGGTCAATATTGGGCAGTACAGACTTGTACTCAATCACTCGATAGGGAAAGTCAGCTGTTCACCGCCACGTCAGTGAGAACTTTATCGTGATGAGCATGAAAACGAGGCGGTTGGTACCTGCACCAAGGTCGATCTCGATCAAGTCATCCAACACATTGTGTTGGCTGTCGTATCCGGCGTGTATGTACATCATGCCGTCCTTCAAAAAGCAACCATGTCCTGCTCGGTCCCGTACACCCGACAGGTTCGCTGTGGACCGACAAACCATCACGCAAGGGCGTGAGCTGAAAGAGTGGTGGTGCTTTAAGGCTTCCAGTAAGCTTGCTTTACAACAGTCGCACCTTTCTCCCAAAAGAGGTCGACACTCTCAGCTCCCTCTGTTGTGAGGGAGTCAGCATTGCGAAGCACGTACAGGTCGTTTGCTCGCTTGCTGTGGTGTTAAAGAAGAAGGTGAGAGCTTTGTCAACCAAGTTTACCCACAGAAAATATCTTTAAAAGGAAAAATAAAATTAAGAAATTCAATAACTCTTCAAAATAATGATATTGTTTTCAAAGTAAAAAAGTGGCTTTGTTGGTGGTGTGAGGACCTGCCGTCGTAACCCCCAAAGAGGAATAGGGAACGCAAGTCGGGCTCGTAGAGGGCGCTGTGGCCGGCCAGGAAGAAGGAGGCCGTGCTCCACGCGGCGTCTTCCTCGCTTCCCTCCACTCCACCTGCAAACAGAGGACTAGAGCTCCATGCGTCCTCCTTCTCCATCAGTCGATGGAGCTGTCGACTTCGTCGCTCGTGGCCTCCATTCCCTCCACCTGGCGCCTCCATCGTCACCTTTTGTTCTTTGTGTGGTGCAAGACACCAAAATATATTCCTCTTTTTATATCCAATAATGAAATTTCGACTAATAAGGAACTTACAAGGAACACAGAAAAAAAGAATAAACTAGGATTGGCCGTACCCGAAAAGGGAAGGGCTACCAAACAAAATATTCAAAGCATGTTCACATAGTTGAGAATCCAAAGCCAAAACGTTTTGTCTTGCGCGATCTTTGTACGTTACTCCTGCTGACTCCCAAGTAGGAGAGTGTCCAGCTCCTGCATGATCGCACGACGCCGGGCCATCAACAAAGCTCGCCCCTTGAGGCTCATGTCCTTGTCCGGCAAGGATACGGATATGCTCGGCTGGTTTGTACTCGTTGGCGAAGGGATCGTTGTTGGCGGCGGAGTGCACGGCCGGATTTCTCGGTCGCCGGTCATTACTGGCGATGATTGATCCACACTTGGGTTCTCCTGTTTCTCGTGCGAATCAGGTCCGTGTTCAGCTTGCCTTGAAGGTGGAGGCGAGTAGATATCTATTTCCTCTCCCTCTTCGCCTTCCTCGTCGGCACTATCTCCGACCTCGTTCATACGATCCTGATTACCGTTGTCTGCTTCCTCCTCTTTGCCGTTCGTTTCGTGAATCCATCCGTCTTCCCGTAGTTCCTGTTTTGTTTCGGCATGTTGCAGTTCCTCCTCTTGTGACTGCGACATCCGCTTTTCTCTCGACGCTTTGGCCGTAAGTTCCTTGGCGTAGAGTCGTTTCGTTGGGGAGAGCGCGCAGAGCTGGACCCAGTGGAGTAGAAGGCTGACGACACTTTTCTTTTGGATATTCCTGGTGTAGTGGCGCCTTTGATCACCATGGGCGTCGAATTGATAGGATATACGTAGTATCAAACGATCTTGTTCCATGTCCTTGAAAGATGTATCCTCGCTCAGCACTTGCTCCATGATTGAGAAGTAGATTGCACGCCGCTTCTCGCCCAGCTCTGACTGATAACGCTCCAGTGAACACAGCCGCCTCTTGAGTCGCTCCCAGCGCCATCGTTGCGCTACGACCTCAGAAGCAGGTTCACACTTGGCGGGATACCCCAGGCGTTCCCTCTCTTCGGTTATGGTGCTCGCAAGCTCAGTGGGTTCCTGTGCGCTTGAGTCCCTCTCCATCAGGCGCTTTACGACAGCTCGGGACACATCCAGCTTCTTCTGCTTCGTCTTTTCGCGGAGCACGGGTCTGCCCAATCTCGCCGCTTCGGCAGCTTCCTCGTGCTCGAGTGTATGTTCCAGCAGAGCATGCTGCGTCCTAAATTGCTGGTTGCACGGCGCGCCCGTGCTGAGCGAGGGGTAAAGGCAGATAAAGGCCGCATGGTACTCGGAGAACCAAAGAACCACGTATCGTAGCCCGTACTTGACCATCACTGGCAAGCGAGAATTGCACTCGTCGCAGTTCTGCAGCAAGTGGCCCAAGCACACGTAGTCCCCTGCATGTGTGCCACACCATCACACGCCATCAATTGTACATTCATCAAAAAAACTCAAATTGTTCTGATTATTAATAAATTAATCCAATCAGGGAAAATAAAAACATAATAAATGTAAAATCATAAATAAACGAATAATAGAAACTAATATACCAGAGAAATAGTCGTGCCGATATTTCGCCGGGTTTCGGTGGTTCGCGCTGGTCGCTGATGATGCATGAAGCGGCCTCCTTCCTCGTCCTCTTCCTCTTCCTCGTCCTCTCCGTTTCCCCTCCTTCTCCTCTCCTTCCTTGTTCTCCTTCTCTTCTTCTTCCTCTTCTTTGTACGATGGTGGCTCTTCTCCTACTTCTGCTCCCTCTTCTACTTCTCCTTCCTCATCCTTCTTCATCAGCGGATCCCCACGTTGAAGTCGACGGCGCTTCTTGTGCCGCTTCGTGTCTGCAGAGGATGGTGGTGGTGGTGGCAGCAGTACCGCACCCTCCAAGCTGCCGTCAGTGTCTGTGGCGGCGGCAGCTGCACCCATGACCTCATCGACCTCTCGCGCTGGCCGCTTCTTCTTCTTCTCTCTCGTGACCATCATCGTAGTGACCGTCGTCGAGGAGGTGGTAGTGGTTGAAGTGTCCCTACTGGCCATGGAGGTCTCCTTCTCCTTCTTCTGCTTCTTCTTCTTCTGCTTCCTCTTCTCTGGCTTGTCCTCGTTGTCATTGTTGGTCGCTGGCGAACTCACCTTTCGGACAACAGCATAAGCAGGCTTGCTGGTCATCTTGTTCACTGAGGACGACGTAGATGAAGATGAAGAAGAAGACGACCCGGCAGGTTGAGGTCGAGGCAAAGATGAGGTAGCGGTAGGGGCAGGATTAATGCTGGTGGTGGTGGTACTAAGAGTGGGTGGTGCTGCCTCGCTACTGCCCAGGCGTTCGAACAGGAGGCGGGCCTCCTGCAGCAGCCGCTCGGCCGGCGAAGCGGACAACCCAAAAGCGGACGAGGTGGCGGAAGATGAAGATGACGACGACGGAGGTGCCGCCGCACCGGTGATAAAGTGCTGGAGAGGACGAAGATTGGTGGCGCTCATGGTGGAGGACGAGGGCGTCATGGCACCTCCTCCTCCGCCCCAAGGGCCACCGGTGTGCCGGTGCATCGATCCTGAACCGACCTCCTACGAAGAAATTTTTTTGTTTGAATTATTCGTTTTTCCGAAAGCGTTTTGATCCGACAAGTAAAAAATTTGTGGCATCTCGACATTCCATAAATTCTGAAGTCGGAAAAAGCAAATAATTCGATGTAAAACATAAGTTAGCTTTTGTACGAAGATGGATGCCACACACTCGCTTTTAGCTTCGGAGGAGCGGGAGGCCGAGCTGCGGGCTATCCTGCTCCGAAAGATGGACTCGCGGCAACACGACGCGGAGAAGGAAGAGATCTCTTCCGTGCACGGCGAGCTCGGCATGCCTGCGGCCCAGCGGCCCAGCGGCGGTGCGGCAGCAGACGCGCCGGCGAGTACGATCGAAGGTGGCGCACCACCACCACGGGTTACGGAGGATCCAGCGCGCACGGTCAGCCGCGATGCGGACGACTACGGCGTGGGCGGCAGGGAGCGCGATGATGTAAGAGAGGAGCCTGCTGACTACGCAAGGGACTCCCGAGCACGCCGCAGCCACAGCCGCAGCCGCAGCAGGAGCTGGAGTCCTAGCCGCAGCCGCAGCCGCAGCCGCAGCAGGAGCTGGAGTAGGCACAGGAAGAGGTACAGGCGCAGCCGAAGCGGAGGCAGCCGGAGCCGAAGTCGAAGTAGAACTAGACGGGATGGACGGGGAGGAAGAACGAGGAGGGAAGAGACGCCTGATGGACGAGAGGACGCAAGACGAAGTGCGGAGGTGGAGCGCAGACGCAAGAGGAGCCGGAGCGGGAGCCGAGACAGGAGGTCGAGGAGGGCAAGTCCAAGCAGGAGAGAGCGCAAGAGAGCGCGGCGACGAAGCCGTTCAAGGAGCCGCAGCGACAGCAGAGAACGCCATCGACGACGGCGAAGGCGCAGCGACTCGATGGATCGAGAGCTGAGAGATGACGAGTGGGTGGAGATGCCGCCACCATCGACAGTTCCGGCGTCGGTGCCAGGTTGGTATCCGATAGCGCCGGGTGCAGGCCTGCATTACCCAGGCAGGCCAGCGAACCCTCTGCCCGCTCCTCCTCCGCTGGCATCAGCACCCGATCCTGATGCAGAGCGGCTCAGGAAGCTGAAGGAGTTGGCTCGTTCTAGCAGCGTCTCTGCCGCTTCGGACTGGGCTCATCAGCAGGGACCGTTGGACATGCACGAGACCGATAGCCGAGTCCCCATGGGACTGGGCTTTAAGCCTGGTATTCCATCGCCTCCATGCCGTTGTTGAGCGTACCGGATACAATGGTCGAGATATCACACACTTACGTGCAAGTTATGACAATGCAGAGAAGTACGGGCGTGTGCCAGGTCCTGTGATGCCAACCGACGGCAAGGCCGTTGTGTTCAAGAGCTGGCGCAAGGGCGAGACCGTCACGCAGGATGACATCAAGCGAGATATGAGTGGAGGCGACCTTCCAGTAGAAACTTCTAAGGTACATTCCTTCTTAATAGGGATTAATTGCTTTACAGATTCGAGAACGATCGAGATAAGGAGAAAACGCAATCTGCGATCTGATGAACGCTCAGTATTGCATCCTTCATTTCGGTGTATTCAATCGACGAGTGGGATGGTTGCTCAAATGTGCGGAGTGAGGGTATGGGCAGCAGTTTGCGCCCTCCCTCTTTCACACCTTTGGACACGACGGGCTCTCGCAGATCACGAATAGCTAGTCCTGCTTGATCTGCGCGGGCCTATTGTGTCCAAAGGTGTGTACGCATCGATGCTGTCCCTCTCATTGTCATCTGGCTATGGCGCACTTCAACTCCACCCCATTGTCCTCACAATCACGACACCTGTGGCCAGACTAGACAGTTGGAAATAACTCACGTTTCATGCGTATGCAGAGCACAGTGCAAGTGCACGAGCGCACGTTCGGCGATCAGAAGATTACAGGGGGAGTTGGCTTCAAACTGTTACAAAAGATGGGGTGGAGTGGTGCGGCTTTGGGCAAGAATAACGACGTACGTCGCCCTCTATCCCCAATAGAACCAAAGAATGCTCACTTGTACTTCTGCTCTGCTCACAGGGTATTCTGGAGCCCATTGCCATCACGATGAACGCTGGTACTCGCGGTCTTTGTGGTGCGGATGAAATTGCGCCTGGCAAGAAGAAGTTAAAGAAGAAGGGACAGCCCAAAGGACCTCCTCCGAATCCCAACTACGCGTACTCACGCTGTCAGTTTGATCCCAGTGTACGTGCCATCACATGAATTGTACCCATGTGGCCATAGCTGATTACATAACAACATTTAGCATGAAGTGCCAACTCACCGCCTTGAAAAGCACGAGAAGAACTGTCCCGCCAACCCAAACCCTTGGTCCGCCAAAGCCATGAAGAAACGTCAGAACCTTTTGCAGAATAACAGTACCAACCCGGTGATATTGCGAAGTCAGGTACCATCCTTCACCATCTTGGAAGGTTGAGGATCTAACTCTTGGCTTGCAGCAAGAATATGCTCCTCACCAAGAGGCGCAGTTGTACGTACCCAGCATTGCTCAACCGATCATCCAACGCGCGCATGACCGGCGGCTCGAACGCGAACGCGAGATGGCGCATCACGTCCTCCATCCCGGAGGCGCCCAGCCACTCGACTTCTCCTACGGACACACTCTTCCAGGCAGCGCACCCATGATGCCGCCAGGTTTTACTTGGCCCCAACCTGTACCTCCGATGCCCTACGCTCATCCACCACCAGCCGCTCGAATGACGAATCCCCACTTTGGCACTGCCTGGCCTCCCCACCATGGCCTACCACGCAGATGATCGTGCTTGGGACGCCTTGGATGAATTTGTCTATTAAGTATCAGGCATCCCTGATCGTGTTCGCCCTCCTTCTTGAGGTACTTCTCCTAACACGTTTCTTCCGATCACCTTCAGCAACGTGCCCGTTGCGGAACCCAAAACATGTGCAGTTTTCGAAACATTTTCAGATGTTTTGAAACAATTTTGAAAAATCTTGGGAATGGTCGGCAAATGAAGCCGAGCATGCATGGAAAGTTTGGCGAGTGAACAATACGCTTTTCTGCACCGAACCCGAAAAACACCAGCAAGCCACAAGGTGGGGACGAACACGTGTCATGACTCGACGCGCAGGCCACCATCCTTCACAGCAGCAGGGCAAGCCCGTGTACGACGACATGGCCATGTCTTCCCCCAGTGACGAAGTGGCCACCATGACCTTGATGGATCTGCGCACCTACGCCTCCACACCCGAAATCTCTGCCACCTTCTCCTCCATACGTACACGTCGTTTTCCTGCTTTTTCTATTTATTTTTCAAAAAGGCAATTTTAAATCCATGGCAATACCAATAATAATAATATTTTTTAGAATTGTTGAATTTGTTTGGAATGTTTTCATTTTTGACCGAAAACAACAATTCACAACAACTCTACAGAGGACGGTGCCGTAGAGGGCCTGCGCGACCCGCTAGACAGCATCCCGCCAGAGGTGGCGCTCCACATTCTGAGTTTCCTCAACGATAAGGAGTTGGGTGTGGCCGCATCAGTCTGCAGGTAGGCACCATCCTATCCACGATGTATTAGAGGATTTAACTCCTATTTTGTGTATGCTTGGCATCTCTTCCTTCATTCAGAGTGTGGTATGGTTTGGCCAATGATGACCTCGTACGTCTGCTATGGTCCAGCGCATGGTGGTAGTGCCATCACTGTATGTGTCTATAGACTCATATACGTTCATTGATGGACCTGCAGCTGTGGCGAGAGAGATTCAAGCATCGCTTCGGTAGAGGTAGTAAGGGAAGTGCGAAGCGACACAACGGCACATGGGGCGACAATCAGGGTCCACCTGCAGAAGATCAGCATGCAGATTCGATGGGTGAAGAGGGCATTCAAACTGAGCGCCTCGTSTTGGAGGATGAACAGATCGATRGCGCAGTGAATGTTGTGGGTGAAGCGGATGGCCAGCGGCAGGGRAGCGCTGATCTGGAAACCGGTGATGAAGTTGAGGGCGAAGATGCTGAAAAAGCAGACGAAGAAGAAACACAGCAGCTGGAGGGCATCAAACGACTCCTTATTCCATCTCCTCTCTCGAACTCGGTCAAGTGGAAGACCATGTACGTGGAAAAGCACATGGAGCCGCAGATCAAGCTGCTCAGGATAATCAGCGAGAACACTTCACTTGGCCGTCTGATGGACAAACAGCGACTCAAGAAGATAGAGTCAACTATACTCAACCCTAACCAAGGTGCCTTCGTTTTTGTGAGGCCAAAAGGAGACCATAATGTCTGTTTCTCATCGAGTGTATGCGGCGCTTCAGTGCTTTTGGATAGGCTCCGCAAGTATCCTCACCTCTTGAATGCTTTCACTGCAAAGCGGTCACTCGTGCAAACGAAGTTGGTTTGTAGATCATATACTCTATAACCTTTGCTTTGTGCATGTTATTGATCCCTTCCACTCGACCTTCAGGAATTCTTGCAACACATCACCACGAATCTAATATGCTGTGCTCTGGGTCTCGTAGTATGGGGCATTGCGGAGCTCATCAGCCCGGATTTCTTTGACTATCCTTACCTCGCAATACCATTCACGTGGTATGCTTGCATTCTCTTCCGCGCATCGTGCCATCTACCTATGTTGACGGCCACTGAACATTGATTGTTGTATAATTAGGGCCAATCTTTCTCGTTTTTGGCCTCTCTTCGCGTACGCGGCGGTCATGTGTGTTGGCTACAATTATTTATTTCCACAACCGGCATCCTATCGACGAAGGATATTCCTCTGGAGTGCAGCAAACAGCGTTCTCGCGGTATGACATTCGAAACAACTTGGTGCTTTACTCTTTAAGCATTGTTGACCTGCCGTACAATCAGGGTTTAACGGAGGAGTTTGGATTCCGGTTCATATACATCTGTACCGCCATGCTTAGTCTTCTTCTCATCGACTACTTTATCAAAGGTAACCAATCTTTGCATTCGAGATTCATCAACTTTTAGTAATCCAGCACTTCCATTCAGGGATCTGTCTTCTAGTAGCTTTCGTGACCTTATTCACAGCTGCGCAGATGAGCCGAATAGTATTTAGTCGGCCTTTCAATCAGCTTAATGTCCGCGAAATTGCCGTCATACTCGGTCTCGTCGCATTTGGGTCAGGCATGGTCTATATAGGAGTCTACCGCTGGATAGTGATATGGAGTTACGAGATCTTCATAGTCCCTGGAACGAACTTGCTGACCTTTGGCCAATTTGGTACGTCCTCACTCATTTCTTCATCGCTTTACTGATGCACATCCCAGAGGACATCTTTTCCGACGAAAGTCGACGTCTGTTTGTCTACGGAATGTTAGCGGCCAACAGTTGGTACTGCCCACAAGCTTCGCGCGCTCTGCGCTTTATGTCTTTAATGCGACAAATGCGTGGTTAGGTTCCGAGACGCGCACAAGTACTCAGGAAGTCTCGGTCGGGCTAATTCATGGATCATCGGTACTGCCGTCGCCTTCTTTGTTGGCTGTGATGCTGACTTGAGTTACTTGTGTAGGATTCGTGATGATGTATGCATGCGTGCACTACGGACTGATGTTGACTATTATTGTGCACGGCTTGTACGACTTGGAGTTCGTGGTGCTCTCGTATCTCATCTCCTCCGCCCGCACTCATCTGGGCTGTTCGCCCTATGAACCCGTTTTGCCGATCGTTGTATCGTGAACTCAACTTCCCCACTGTCTTACGGCTCAGATGGGTTACCGTGTGTAACAAACCTTCGTATTGCTTCATACTAGCTAGTGCTGATGACGGGCAGTACAGGCAAGAAGAAGTTGCCTCACGTTGACATCGTACTCATTTTCTGCGTCATCTTTGGTGTAATCCACAGGTCGTTTGCCATCAAAATCCACAGCATCCACGTCAGCCCCTGCCCGCAGCAACACCTGTAGTCGGATCACATCAGACTTTCTCCACACAACCAGCTATACTCTCACTACACGTACTTCGACGCACTGAACTTGGTTGTGGCGCACCGCAAGGTGAAGAGGCGTCCAGTGAGTGACATTGGCAGCAACGTTAATTGGCCCGTAATGCTGCGCAACAGCGAACTTATCGCATCATGACTCACACACGAAGCATGGTGCATGTTCGTACCTTTTCAATGACTTTGATGCACTCAGGATAACCGTGCAGAGCCGCTGTTTTATGAGACCAGAACCTACATGTTAACTTGGAGTAACTTAAGTTATTTCATCACAATGTATGTATACCAAGATGCGTGAGCGTGTAGCCGATGTTGTCGCGAGCCTGCAGGACGATTATCTGTGAGATGAGACCCACTGCGCATGATCAAAAAACAACAGTACATGAACGAGGTATCGGTTGTTCTCTGCCAGCGCTGCACTAAGCTCTTCATATCGGTTGCAGCGCACTAGGTGGAACAAGCGCCCCATTGACTTGCGTAGAATCGTTTCTGAGAACAGGAACAGTTAGTCTCTGCCCGAATTGGAGGGGCACTGAGCGCGTACCAGGAGGCGCAGTCTCAGTAGAAGTATTCTTGTAACTCTCCAGTGCTGCCCTGCAGTCAGGCTGTCCACGCATGACGAGGGATCATGAATAGGAAATAAACAGAAACCGATGTTGATTTAATTTACCAGATCATGCGGTGCTAAGCACAGAGGCGTCTTGCCGTGCGCATCCTTTGCATTCAAGGGTGCACCCGCACGGAGAAGAATGCGCACTGCTTCGGTATGTCCCAGCTTGGCTGCAAGATGGAGCTACATACAGCACAGCAGGAGAACACAATAAGAGAGGTACTGCGAATTGCAGTGCCATGCAGCGCGTACCGGCGTCTGTGCAGTGTAGGTAGCCACTGCATCAACAGCAGCTCCATTCTCTGCATAGCGAACAGTGAGCACATGAGTGTTGCTCATCGGCCAGACGCAAACCTAGCAAGATCTGAAGGCAGTCTGATCGTCCATAGAGGGCGGCGACATGCAGTGGAGTGTTGCCCAGTCCATCAGCCAACTTGACCAATGCCTTTCCACCTGTATGAGTGGCGGCATGGTGATCAGTATGCACAACACGGAAGAACGAGAAGAAGCGGCAGAGTTTGCCGTGCTGCAGAAGATGCGTCAGTTGTGGTCCGTTCCCTGTTCTGCTTGCACTCATTATCCTCTTGAACAATACGCCTGGTTTGTGTAGATCGGCATCCTGCCACGAGGGAAGATGCGCACTGTTGAATGTCGATCTTGCGCCGAAGGGTATCTTCTTACCTTAAGAGGGGATACTGAGGGTGGAGAATAGGGAATGTTGGATGCAAGCGCTCCATGCTTGCTCAACAGCTGTTTAATTGTACCCGATCTGCAATAATCCAACGGCGTTCTTCCTGCGAGCACTGGACTGTGAGCATCAGCAGAAATAGGCAGGAACAAGAAGCACACCTTGGGAGTCAGCAGCGTTCACATCGGCCATATGTGCTATGAGAAGCGACACACAGTCCTCCCTGTTGGCCTGAACGGTATGGTGAAGAGCTGTGCATCCCTCGCTGTCCCGTTTCTCAGTGTCAATATCCTCTTCTCTGAGCAGCTCAGCCATCACCTTCAAGTGTCCCTGTATTGATGCCAAGTGCTTCATGCTCCACACGTTTAGTCACTGACCATTAAGGTTCACAAGTTCAAAGGAGCTTACCAGAGGCGTCCACCGCGACTCGAATGATTCCTCGTTCACGTCCTGAAGTGAATGTTAGGAAGAGACTCTTAAGCAAGAGCAATTGAAATCACTTCACGTACCACATGCTGAATCTTGAGCAATGCAGCGAGCGGCCGGATACAATCAACGCTACCATGATTAGCAGCTAGCTGCGCATAAGAGAAGAATCAGTGCAGATGATCAGTAAAAGGTAGCAGACGTTCTGTACATGAAGCGGAGTCTCCGCTGTCGAGCGGTTCCGGAGCAAGTAACTGGGGTCCGTGGGAGACTCCTCAAGAATGCGCTGAATGGCCACTGCATCATTCTCCCGAGCACTGGTCCGAGAAACTCAGATGTAAGAGAGGAGAAGAGGAAACGAGATAGCAGGTCGAACCAATTGTACAGCGTATACCGCTTGGCCTTGTAGCTGTGAGCCTGGGCCACTTGAGGTATAGAAATAGAGGCTGATGATGGATAGAAGCATCATTACGTTAAATGTCCTCTATGTGAACAATGGAACTGCAAGGAAACAGTCTTGCGTACGAGAATGAGGAAGTGAGTTGAGGAAGTGGGCTAAGTCTGGGAAGTTATCACCATAGGGAAGGATCTGGAACTGTTGATATCCTATCTTGTCCCTCTCCCTGAGGTCCTCTATTTTGGTAAAGCGGTTCAGACAATTCTGAGTGTGGTCGCAGTACCTTACGTGTTTCTCCACGTCTACTGTTCGCACGAGTCTGTAATGCCATCGAGGAGATTTGGGAAGGGACGCACGGGCCCAGTCCATAAGACGAGTCCATGTGGGATCAGCAAGGCCATCACCTGTACGATATCAGCTCATGAAGGTGAGTTTCTACGAGTAGGTCCAAAGTAGCCAACTTAATCAATGTACCGAAGCCGATGAACAAAAGTGAATAGGTCATTGCCATATGCTTGAGCACGGCTATGTACTCTTCCTCCCGAGCGAACTCGGTGTAGTCCGTTGCACTGAGCACTACGGGTGCGGAATCCTTACTATCCCAGTGGTTTCCATTCCAGTGTCCATTGATGTGGAACACCTTGCCCTTCCGATTCTGATCAGGTTTATGCGATCAGCTGTCATGGTAAGCTAGTACTGTTAACAAAAAAGAAATGTACCTTCAGAGGGCCCAGTATGTACTCATGAACGTTGTTCCATGTCACAGTCTCCCATCCTAAATGGGAGGTAAGCATCAGTGCCTTGAGGAATCCGCACAGTGTTCGTGCTTATACCAGTGTAGTCTTCAATTAGGTTGTCGAAGTTGGTAGTCATCACAGGGACATTCAGCCGACGTAGTGCATCGAGCAGGGTGACTTCCTGTCAATTCAAGTCACCATCAAGGATGAGGATACAAGGGAATCAAGAGCTCCAACTTACCTTTACTTTCAACCGGCCAATCGTCTCACCAAAGAACTTGCGTTTGTTCCCCGGACTCAGGGAGGACAGTTCCTGTAGCAGGCATTCGTCAAGGACAAGGAACACGAGTAAGGAAGGAGAACATGCATGTCTACCTCTGCCGCATCGAGATATCTTCCTTCATCAATGTCGCGTCTCATCTTGATGTGGCTGGGCGATGTCTCGGACCAGTTCTTCACGTCCTTGCAGAACCGAAGACCGCGCTGCAGCAGACCCTTCCACGTCGCCACTTCCTCATTCTGATGATCAACCATCATGGACATCAGAAGAAGTTGATGATGAGTCCACCATTCCATCATCAGCTTCAACACTCGATCGATCGAATGAATGCAGCTGCTTCGTTCGCTCGCGTCAGTGGCCGTACCAGGGTGGATGCAGCGGACACGCCCGCGCCTACCACGGCGATGACCTCTCGCGCTTCGAGGGACTTCTGCAGCGTCCGCAGCACAATGTCGCCATCATCCCCGCTGTGTCCCGGCATCCTCTCCCGCTGACTCCCCGCCACTGGTCGTGTGCGGAAGCCACAAGCGCTGGTTCTGCCCCAGGACACGCCTGCACGCACCACTGCTTGGATTTTAATCAATAATTAATAATTCTGAAAATCAACCTAAATTTGTAAAAATATATTGAAAAATCTAATATAGAAAATGAGAATTTTAGAATTTTTATTTTTTATTTATTTGAAAATTGGAAGCGTGCCGTGGGTGTACGCCAGGCTGACGGCATTCGTGCCGCCACCAGCGCTACGGGTCGCCACCCGCATGCGTAGGATAACGCTCATCGGTCTGCAGCACGACTTTCCCCTCTCTCAGACCTTCCTCTTCTGTCCCTTCTCTACTCCCTACCACTACTACTACACTGCCTCTGTTCTTGTGTGTATGTTTGACTTCTTAGTTGGCCCCTGATGCTCCAATTCTAGGTATTTCCAACTTCGGTCTCGCTATCTAACTTTAAGTCCGAAAGAAAGGAAGAGGGGTGAAGAGTGAGGTCAGGAGGAATCCCACTAAGGACGTCGTGATGGTCTGTTTAGTCTTAAGCAGTCCTAGAAGCAGCTGAGAGATATATCAAGATGTCCAAGAAGGGATCAGAAGAGGTAAGGAGGCGGAAGGGACCTGCTCTCACGAGAGCACCCGACAGAGAAGGCGATCATGCGTCCTCGCGCTTCCTCTTGCCTCGGCCGGCTCTCTCATCAACTTCATCCACCTCGTCAGCTTCAAGGGCGTCTGCGTCACCTTCGTCAAACTCTTCATCGGGCTCGACCTCGTCCTTGGCAATGAAATCTTCGTCCTCCTCCGAGCTTCCTTCATCGTTGCCGCCCGACACGCCCAGATCGGCTTCCGAGGCGCCAGAGGTGTCTGAAGTTGAATATGAACACATGTAAGCAACACGCAAGTTGCTGTAACAAAGATGTTTGGTGCGACGCACCAGCGCCAGCTTCCATGTGCGAGATTCTCTTGATCTTAAGTCCCTTAGATTGGATGTAGTTTACGAGAGACTTGAATTCGGTTCTGATGGTAATGCAGCGTCAGTCGTTGAGAACAGGAAATGAATGTTTATGGAGTGTGGGTCAGTACCTCTGCAAGCCTGTGAACTGAAAATCGGTTCCGCCCTTCGTGGAAACGACGAGATCAAAGGTCCTGCTGCCACCCTGAAGTTCGCTCTTCTTCTCGCTCGAAACTCGAGCAAATTCAACCACGGCCACATCGGCATAGCGAATATAGGTGGGCGGCTTGTGGATGAAAATGAAGCACCGATCCATGGGATACAAATAACCATCGTTGGCCTTGAGTGAACACTTTACTGCTGGCGCCTTGTGATGGCTGTGTCACACACAATGGTCAATCAATGGTGCACGAGTAGCTTAAGGGATGAACTCACCTCTGATATGAGCCGGGCACGGTGATCTTTTTCTGCGTGAGTTCGCGAACAACTCGACGGAACACCTTGTAGACCTTGCCCGACATCTCTTCCTCAAGTTTGCTTTCCTTAGGAAGCTTACCTTCCGTCTCCTTCAAGGACACCTTGAGATCAATCTTCTGTTCTTGATCGAATTGGATGACGAGGTGCGGGTATCGTGTGCCGCCCTGTCTAATGGGTGGATCCAAGCTGATCTGTTGTTCATAAAGGGAATTAGTACGAGGCGTACGTAGCTGCAAGTAAGAATGATTATGTATACCATGAGGCACACATGGCGCCCGTCAGGTTTTGGCAACTCGAAGATATGTGAGATAGAGCTGAACATAATCTTGTAGTCGTATGTTTTGCCGTGTAGACGAAGGAATGAGGGGAAGATTTCGATATCGTAACGACCTCTG
>CDEZ01023368.1:1284-23467 GCA_000826365.1 Acanthamoeba royreba
GTTCCAGAACGAACTGAATACAACAAGTACAAGGTATCTTAATAGTCATTCTTACTTAGTAGTTTGTCTATCTTACCTTACTTATGTTAGGTTCAACTCGAAACGTCTACTTTGTACAAGAGTGCTGGGGTGCAGGTCTTGCGATTGAGGCTCAAGGATCGGTATGCGTGATTCTACAGAAACAGATCACAATCGACTAACAATCTTTACAGACAGGGAGGACAAGTACTTGCACAAAAAGATTTCCATTACATTGTATATAGCAAGAGTACTCAGCGTCCGTTAATGTTCATGCGTGTTGCCATGCAAGAACTGCAGCACAAACCGGTACAATTTCACCTCAGCTGTTCATATCACTGATGCTGATGTTGAGGTACATTCAGACGTGGCAGATGGCCTGGCAATGGGTCATACATTTTTGGATGAAGCGGTGCTATCGTGATCTGACGGGAAAACAGAAGAGTCCTCCACCCATTTTGGACCTTCCTCCGGGTGACACCATCCGTCAGATTTTGAAGTTACGCTCCAATTCAACAATCGATGAAGAACAGTTCAGCAAGATCATTGCATGGATATCTGCTTTCTACACACAGTATCATCTTCCAGACGTACGCTGATCATCTTACAGTTATAAACATGTAGCCTGTGTTGACTTGAGTGCATTAATGGTCTAAAGGTCCAGTTCTTGGTGAGCTCTGAAATCCCTAATGCTATCATTAACGAACGACGCAACGTATCCGGCACCACAAGAGGGTCACTCCTACACTTGGTGCCGCCGAACAAGATTGAGGCCCTGCTCAAAGGTGCGCATGCACAGACCAGGCGACCCTCATTCTGCCTTCGATTTGCGTCTACGGTATGTGCCTTCTCTTTCTCACGTATGGGAGATGCCTCCAAAATACTAATTCAACACGAAAGCCCGAAACTCTGGCCCTCACGGTAATGCACAAAGAATTTATGAGCGCCCAAGTTCACATGACGGACCTTCATCTCGCCCTCACCCACATCATTGGTACTCCATTTGTTACCGATCACATGCACGCAGATGTTGACGGATCTCCTTCCAAACATGCAGAGCAGCTTAAACTTCCTGAGTACACCGAAGCTGTAGCAGTACTTACCTCAGAGCCGCCGTACTTGACTTGCGATTTGACACATGTTGAAGAGATGTTGCAACATCTCAAATGCATGCAAAACGCACAAGTTAATCCAGCCTACAAAAGTCTAGCACTCGTAGGCAAGGCCCTAAGCGAGCAAGGTGCTACGATACGTTCCTCGAATCCTTTCTCTCTTTCTAACTGTGTTACTGGGTTTACAGAAGAAGCTGTCGAGTTGAAACGCAAGCGTCGAGACTTAGCAACTTCACCGCTCACATCTCAGCCTTCCTCACCGTTTCCTAATGTGAGTGCCCGGGAGAGGTCTGATGACGAAAGTGAAATGGATGAGGGCTACATACAGCCTACGTTCTCATCACCTGCACCTGAAGTGCTACTGCTTCAGCAGGCGCAGGTACGTACCCAATATTGCCCGGGACGCTGAGGCTTTCGCCCTCTCACCTTGGATGTGGCAGGCTCACGGTCCTGAAGTCATGCAGCGTCTGCTGCAACTACTGCAAAATCAATTGGGACATCTTACACTCTCTCCTACGGAACAACCTTCGTCACAGGTATTTCTTTTATCCTTTCATAACAGAGCCTTCCTTAACATCATTATCTTCACACTTGCGCAGTTATCACAGCCCTCTGTTGTGCCTTCCCAAGTCTTCGCTCCTGAAGGCTTTTCATCGTCATCATCGATGGCGGCCACGCCGCTCGAACTTGATTTTGACTTCATGGACGAGTTCACTCTCCTCAATAACTTGGACGATGCCGATCAATCAGCTTGGTCAGGCTTGTCGCCCTAAGCTGGTGAGTGTCCATTCCCACCATGTAAAACAACAACGTGTTGTGAATCTATTGATATGTTTGGAATTTTTGCGCGTAACGGCCACCCCGAATTTAAAGCTTCACCGACAGAAGAAGTTGACGAACAGAAAAGAAGAAAGAAAACGAAGAAGATGGACGAACACAGCAGAGGTGAGGTAGTGATAGCCTCACCTCGACGAAGGGAGCCGACACGCCGTCGTGGTATGGTGGTGAACTCGACCGCGGTGGGCCTTGATAGGCTGGCCCGCACGGACGATGACCCGGTCTCGTCGTCCGACGAGAACCACCGGGACGACGAGGAGGAAGAAGAGGAAGGGGAACTTATCTTCCTCGAGGACGGAAACGAAGTGGCCTACTTGCAGCACGTCTACAACCGGGAGAGCGTGCGACTGGAGCCCTGCTCGACTAGCAGGCTCGCAGATATGCTGCGAAGCGCTGGGTTGGGCGACCACCACACAGAAGCCCAGCCCACGGCGACTCCACCGTACGGCGGAGGGACTGCGAGACGCAGTGCCGGCGAGGGCGTCGCGCTGGCCGGCGGAAGAGCAAAAGCGGCGACAAATGCTACGGAGAGCGAAAAAGCCGACGGTCAACAAGAACGAAAGCGACACAGCGACAGCGGATCGGCCTCGCCAAGTCCTGCTGTGGTCGGCTCGCCTGCACGGACGTGGGTAAGGGCGGAAGGAAGGCGATACACTGGTTCTGGCACGATCGGAGAGCACAGCTCCCCCAAGCTGACCCGAGCCATTAGTTATGCCCGACCGAAGGCTAACATCACGCGACCGTCAGTGGACTGAAAGAGGTCATCTTTCAAGCCGATGGTAATTTTGTACATGTCAACTAAATGCCAATAGGGGTTTCTTCTTCCGTCGGTATAGGGCAGCACACGCGACGTACGCTCTTCAAACGCCATCAGACAGTTTGAACTAAATCGTCAACCTATCGGCAACACGCAGTCTGGTCATGTCCACAAGATGACGGAAGGCCAAACGAAAAGTCCCTTGCTCCAGTATGTCAAGCTCACGTCCGCCAACGTCTGATTCTTCAGGAGAGCTGAGCTGCAGTCAGTCCGTTCTACAGAATACTCCAAAGCACGATGTGCGTGGCTCTGCCGCGCTGTGTCGTCGTTGGCGAGCAAGGGGTAGTTGTGGCCCTCCGAGCTGCCGGAACGGTGGGGGTTCGGCATGCTTCATCCGAGATAGCCAATCGAACCTCACCTTCGTTTGTAAGTCGACCCGTCTGAAGGGTGGTAGCTCGAGCCAGACGCCAACGGAGAAATCAGACTGCAGACCCCACCACTTGGCTTTTACCCACCTATCCTTTACTGAGCCGCTCACCTCCTCAGCACACACACTATTTCACTCCGAGCATCATCTAGCTGAGGGAGTATCTTCGTGGTACGTCCATTCTTCATCCCACTCAATGATCTTCTAATTGCCGTATGTCTCCGAGGATTCATCTCCTCCTGATCTTTCTTAGGTTACCCTCCCTGAGATCAAAGCAGGCATCCACTTCCACACTCCTTGAGAGGGCGGGCCCACGATGGCGATGATGAGCGTCCAGCCTCTCCTTGCCGCCCTCACACAGTGCTGTTTGCTTCTTGTTCTTTGGGCTCTCGTCACCGCGCATGGTAAGTTTGGATGCTCTCTGCGCATTCTTAGAATTTTTGGTCCATTCTCTTTTTTCCTTTCATAAAAATTAATTAATGAATTTTCTTTATCCTTGGTGGTACACAGGGGAGTTCACCTTGACGGTACTCCATACGGCCAACACAGACTCGCAGGTGAATGCGGTAGGCCAGTTCAACGGCCCGTGCTATCCGACGAACAACACCTACGGCAACTGGTCCTATGTGGACCTTCCTTCCAACCTTCCGTGTATCGGAGGCGTCGCCCGGCGAGCCACGCTCATACGGACCATTCGGGCCAGTGTCAACAACTCTCTCCTCATTGATGGAGGCTATCTCTTCACTGGTACTACGTGGCGGACGAACCTGATCATCTTGATACGATGGTGGTGGTTGATGTCCTTGGTCATCAGGTTCTGTGTACTGGACCCTTTTTGGAGCCGATATGCTTGGGCAGTACTACAACCAAATGGGTACAGTGCCTTGATCAATTGATATGACTATTCGCTATTTCGTAGAGAGTTCTGATGGACTGTGCTTAACAGGCTACGATGCCATTAAACTTGACCTCTTTGAGTTCTTTGGTGGTGTTGATCAGGTGCAGTTCGTCCTGCACTTGGTGAACATGATGAAGTGATGGCTTGTATTGACATATAATCCATTGATCCAGCTGGCCAAGTTTATAGAACTGGTGCCAAATGCATACATCGTCGCAGCGAACCTAGAATACAAGAACGACTCGAGACTAGCGAACGTTACTATCGTTCCCTATGTTATCTACAACTTCCCCAACGACGAGAAGGTTGGCTACGCGGCCACTTTGGTCTCCCAAGTGGGAACCCGTTTTGAGGATTCGCGTTCCATTGTGAGACCACCTTTCTCAATGAAAGTTCAATCTCTTCTTAGGTCACTGATCACTGCAATCTCATCAGAATTCTTTTGATGAAGTCTCGGGCATGCTCAGAGCCGTAGGATCCATGCTCAACCAAGGCGGTATGCCACTAACTATATGTTTTTACAGAGTGGAAGAATTCCTAATGGTACATCCTCTTGGCAGTGAACAAGATCATTGTATCCGTGAGCGATAGCAACGTCTTGGATAGCGTCCTCGGGACAGTGCCAGGAATTGACATTGTCATTCTTCCAAACACGCTCTATACGAACAACAAAGGTAATGTATGGCGCCTTCCACTCTGGAGGAACAATTCTCATAAGAGATGTCGTGTAGGAATAAACGAAGTGATTAAAGGAGCTTATCCGCAAGTCAAGTACATGAGCTGGGAAGACGTACATGGTGCGAAGCAGCCCGTGCTTGTAGTGGCGTCAGGAAACTTTGCTCGCAGATTGGGCAGGTTGTGTCATTCCTTTCCCCGTTTGTGTAAATTGTTGCTGATTCCCCGACTCTCTGTAGGCTTGATGTCACGTTCGATGATTATGGAGTGCTGACCTCGTGGGGAGGAGATTCCATTCAGCTGGACGGCTCCATCGATGCCGACCCAGTTCTACAACAAGAAATTCTGGAGCGTATGGCCGAGGCCGAGGCATCTTCGAACAAGGTCGTTGGAGTAGCGGCCATCGATATTCAATGGCAGCACTCGTGTGTATTTGGTGAATGCGCCATCGGAAACTGGATCGCTGAAGTCTTCCGCAACTCCACTAGCACCCAAATCGGCCTGGTGAATGGAGGCGCCATCTAGTACATCTCCCCCCAAAGCACTGCACAGTTCAACCACTGACTACAATCATTCACTTTGAAACTGCAGCGGTCCATTCCTCCAAGGCAATATCACCGTCGGGGAGTATCTAGTGGTATTCCCGTTCGGTTGGGACTTTCTGTATACGCTGAGCCTCAAAGGGGAAAATCTCATCACCGCTCTTGAGAACTCGGTCTCTCTGGCGGATAAGACTTATCTTCCTCTGAACGCAGGAACCGGCCGGTTTCTGTCAGTTCGTAGCCCGGCTCTTCTTGTCTATCACAACATTGATGTTAACGGGAAACACGTATGTATAGGTGGCAGGCCTTCGATACACGTGGAATCCAAGCAAGCCTGTCGGGAAGCGTGTGGTGGATGTATGGGTGGAAGACTTCTCGGGAGAGTGGGTGCCACTCGATCAGCGCCGCTACTATACCCTAGTCGTCTTGGACTTTGTTGCTGCTGGTGGTGATAGTTACGAGGATTTGGCAGCCAATGCCATCAACGCAGCCAGCACACAGATCACGGCCGCAACGGTACTTCGCCTCTTTGCTCAATGAGTTACATTCGTCCTGACATCAAATGAACTGTTTTGTGCAGGCTATCGAAGCTGCCCTGACCAAGTCCTTTCAGGATCCTGTCTCCTCGGTGGTGGATGGCCGTATCGCTCTGTCGAACGGGACACGAACTTCGTGCATCGCTCCAAATGGCAAGATATGCTCCAATAACGGCTATTGCCTCAGTGGAGTATGTCAATGCACAGTACCCAATGCCGCTGGTACCAGCACCTTCCTGACACGAAGCAGAGGTCATTCTCAAACTGTGTGTGCCATTGTATTATAATAGGCCAGTTTTGCATCATCGGAGCTAAGGGAAACAGCACGAGCAGTTCCCACGATACGGGGCTCGTGGTGGGCATTGTCGTCCCCATCGTCAGCGTTATCTTGATCGTGCTCCTGTTCTGCGCGGCGATCTGCATCTTCCTCATATTCCGCCTTACCAGAAAGAAGAATGAAGAATGGTACTTGCTTTCTCTCTGCTTTGCGGATCGTTCGCTACATTTCATTTCACAATCACTTCAGGTATGTCAACTTCGATGAACTGGACATCGAGAGCAAGCTTGGGGAAGGTTCTTTCGGAGAGGTGTACAAGGGGAAGTGGAAAGGTACTGAAGTGGCGGTGAAGGTGATGACTCCAGGCCTGGTAACAAAGGAGATGAAGCATAATTTCATCGACGAAATGCGCGTGATGAGCACTCTCCGACATCCGAATGTGGTTCTCTTCATGGCTGCTTCATCCAAGCCGCCTCGGATGTGCATAATCATGGAGTATATGACGCTAGGGTCACTCTACGATGTACATCACTCACTCTCTATTCTTACGGTGTGCGCTGCCTTCTCTCTGACTTCCAATGCTTCAGGTTCTTCACAATGATTTGATCCCAGTCGTCCCGATGAAACTGTCACTCAAGACCGCGCTGCGTGCTGCCAAGGGCATGCACTTCCTTCATTCTTCGGGCATAGTACATCGCGATCTTAAGTCTCTGAACCTACTGCTCGACAACAAGTGGAACGTCAAAGTGAGCGACTTTGGTCTGGGTAAGTTCAAGGATCACATCAAAGCTTCCGACGGGCACATCGGTTCAATACCGTGGACTGCACCTGAGGTACTGGCCGAGAATCCGAATGTCGATTTCATGCTCGCAGACATCTACTCTTTCGGCGTGGTCATGTTCGAGATTGTCACTCGTCTGAATCCCTACGAACATCTTAGGTACGCCTATGATGTCATTTGATTAGGGATGAGATGGCTCACCAGGCGAGCTCTTTCAGTGCTGCGGCTATCGCCGTGGGCGTGTTGAGGCATGATATCCGCCCTACGACGCACATCGAGAAGACCATCTTACAGGACGTCCCGAATCTGTATGTGGAGCTGATGCGCAATTGCTGGGAGTCCGACACCCAACTACGCCCTACATTCCTCGAAGTTATGACTCGACTTGAAGCCTTGGTCGAAGAGGAATCCCCGGACTCCCAGCCCACACAGTACCCACTCGGCAGCGTGGCATCGTTCCGGCCGAGCGATCCTGCAGATGACCTTGTGGTTGCTGACGAAGAAGACGCACAAGCGCTTACAGAGATGGACCGCGATCGTCCTCAGCGTACGACTACTGCACTCTGATGGAGTATCTGTGCCATTTTCTAAACATCCGACTTCAGTTGGAACCGGAGCTCAGCCGCCACACGGAGATATGATCATCGGGTTTACGGACATAGCCAATGCCGCCTCCTTATGGGAGTTCAACCCCCAGGCTATGCGCGATGCCACGATTCTACATAATGAGATAATACGAAGGTTCATCAGGAAGCACGGAGGTACATTCCCCACCATCATCATGCTCTGGATGTATGAAAAAGCTTAGGGATATCTCTAGGGTATGAAGCCGCACTGACAGCAATTGGAAACCACGGAGAAGGCTCTTTTTGTGTGGCCTTCCAACACTCACTCAACGCTATCAAGTGGGCGTCTGATGTTCAGAAAGCGATGTTAGCGGCTGACTGGCCTGAGGTATCCAGACTATTCGCTGAACAGTTTTTCTTCCTGGGGAGGTAGCTAATCTAAGTCTTCATAGGAGCTTCTTAAGTGCCCTCAAGCTGCGGAGGAGTATGCTGATGTTAACGACCATGTTCTCTTCCGTGGGCTACGTTTGAAAATGGGCTTTCACTTAGGTCGCCCCAGAGCCATCAGGGATCCAGTTTATCGGTCCATACAATACAAAGGTTCTACTCTCCTTCCTTGTTGTTGTCAAGGGTGCTCATCCTCATCCTCACTCCCGATGTATCAGGTCCTGTGGTCAATTGTGCAGCACAACTGGCATTCTTAGCACAAGGCGGCCAAGTGCTGATCAGTGAGTCCATGCGTGCAAATCTGCTGGCGACCCACAGCGCCGATATTCAAGACTTTCGCAGCCGCCTTCACGATTTTGGCCAGATGCTCGATTCACTGAGTATGCTCTCACAGCTTCTCCAGTTGACAAAGCTGGATCAGTGATGCTCACCCATTCCATTTCTTGTGATGACCAGATCATGAACCATTCTACGAGTTCAAAGTGAGTGGTCTCGAGTCCCGCTTCTTTTCTACCGATGAGCTGCTGCGGTCCGCTAGCAGCTTCACCTCCACTACCTCAACATCCGAACCATCTGTGGTGGAGAGTTCAACGCGACGCTTTGCGTCTTCAAATTACAGCCAGGCGCCTTCGGTAAAGGTCTTCTGTGCGCAAGATCATTTACAGAATCACTCATATTTCTTTTCATAAAGACCATCGGCACTTATGCTCAAGACGAAGCCTCAGGAGTGCGTGGCGATAGTGATGGCGAAGAGGAGACCTGCACCTCCAGCTCTCCTCTGATGGACAATACCGAGATATTCCTCACCAGCGCCAACTTGTGCAGGTACATTTGGTTAACGCTTATCCACAACAATTCTTGCAGCTTTCTCACACCTCACAGATGGGTCGTCAAGTACGAAGAACTCAGCCTGCAGGAGCAGATCGGCACCGGGTCCTATGGACTGGTGTATCTGGCTAAGTGGAAAGGCATTGATGTTGCGGTGAAGCGCTTCATCAAGCAGAAGCTTACCGAAAAGCGAATGCTTGAGTTTAGAGCCGAGGTGGCCTTCCTTGCCGAGTTACATCATCCCCATATAGTACTCTTCATCGGTAAACTCCCTGCCTGGCGGGATTGCTACTCATTCATTTAACATGAATGTTTGATTAGGCGCCTGCTTGCGCAGTCCCAACTTGTGTATAGTAACAGAGTTCGTTCGACGAGGATCGTTACGAGCGATCCTCTCTGACGTGACCATCAAGCTACCCTGGCTACAGCGATTGAAGATGCTTCGCGGTGCCGCACTTGGAGTTTCCTACCTTCATTCATCTGAACCTGTGATCCTCCATCGCGATCTCAAATCCTCAAACCTTCTGGTACGATCCTTACACTTCTTCTACCTTGCCCGACCTTATGAATCTCCCGCTTCAGGTGGATGAGGCGTGGAACGTGAAAGTGGCCGACTTTGGGTTCGCGCGGATAAAGGAGGAGAACACTACGATGACCCGATGCGGCACACCGTGCTGGACGGCGCCTGAGGTGATCAAGGGCGAAAAGTATAGCGAAAAGGCTGATGTGTATAGGTATGTCTCACACGTCTGCGACCTCCCTGTGGCGGAGCTTAGTTGCTCATCCTTGTCTACTTGTGAATGCAGTTTTGGGATTGTGATGTGGGAGGTGCTCACGAGGAAGATGCCCTATGCCAATCACACATTTATGAGTGTAGCTCTCGATATATTGGATGGCAGGCGGCCTGAGATCCCTTCCGAGTGCCCTCCCGCCTTCTGCAAGCTTATGAAGCGCTGTTGGCATCGCGTACGCTTCCTAGTCGCTGGTCTCTCGCTCTTTATTGTCGTACTCATTCTCGCTCTTGTGTGACATGCCCAATCAATACAGAATCCGGCGAAGAGGCCAACGATGGAACAAGTCATGGCCGTCTTTGATGCCCTCCTCGGCCCTGAGTGTGGTGGTTCCATCGGCGGCACCTGCGCAGGGGGAGGTGATAATGTGTGATGGTGGTGCGGAATAGAAAATGAATGCATCACATCTCATCAAGTCCACAAGTAACAACACTTGGCCAGGAAAGCACTGCAATCCGATCTCGTACCTCGCCCCTCTTCCCCAATACTTTCAGTGTCGACTTCGTTCTCCATGAAGCGGGTGTGGCCTCGTGTTCCCAACACACTTGATCACTTCTCTGCCCTTCACTGTCGAACATGTGCACGAGACCAGCATCAGCCCTGCGGGAACCGACATGGTGAAGCAAGCAGGCCACCAACGTGGAAACTTCTGATGATTCTGCAGACAAACTCAGCCACGTTCAAACCGATTGGCCGGGACACCAGGTGGAACCGAGCTCGCTGGGCTCTCCCCACCCTAGCGGCCATCAAGACGCCTCCTCGCTGTGCCCACCACTCACGAAGGATGACGACTCCCTCCTGTTCCAGGCGGTAAGCACGTCCCGCGCTTACCGAATGCATCTGCAGAAGCTGGCAGGGGCGAATACTTACCTTGACGGCGCAGTCCCCCTCTCACTGCAAGAGCCGACGCACCCCATCAAGCAGGTGCGGTTAACCTAACCGGGCGAAGAAGAGCGCCGTGCTTCACTCAGTCTCTACCGTCACCCTCTTGATGGTGATGGAGGAGCGAGTTTTGACGTCTGATTGGTGGTGGATGTACGGGCGGCTGCCATAGCTACTTTTCAAGCTTGAATAGCGGAATCAGCGCTCCTGTCACTATCGTCGCTGCCACCACACGGCGGAGAGGGTGCCCTGATGGGTCCGTACATCTGCTCTATATCGGCGTGTCAGGGACCACTTGATTGACTCCGCACGCGGGTCTACACGACCTTCATTGGTCCGCTCATCCCCGCCCCTTCAATCCCCATCAGCCCCCCTCATCCACTATAAAAGCCCTCCAGGGCGCCCCTCATCCGCCCCAAAACCCACGCCGCCACCATCGCCTTTCCTGACCCTCGCACCGTACCCTTAAGTCACTCCAACCAGACATTCTGCGGAAGGCACAGCCATCTTCAGGTACCTTAACGCATCATCCGCTGCAGCTATCCTCCCGTCGTATCCACCACTGGAGAGAACACACAACCCAAAGCACAGTAGACAACCGGTCCCCCACGAAACCCAACCAACCCCAGACGTAGGAGAACAAAAGTCTGATAACAGAGAAAAAGAAAGGTCTCTTCTTCGCCTTTCCTTTAGAGCACAAAATTTAGCTCCGAGCTCCTTTCTGATGTCCGTTGGCGCATGAACGTTCCCTTTTCTCCCTTCTCTCTCCGTGCTGGCGTACATGTTTGACAGGCCGCCTGGAACAACATCAAGCCTAGACTCACGAACACTCCAACACTTCTCCGTCCTCTCTTAACCAGAACGCCACACGTCCGCTCTCACACACAGCACCGACAAACCCACACAACCCCCACCCACAACCAATTNCTCTGTAGAGCCATGGAATACGACCTGTTCTTCCTCATCCAAGACGAGCCTTCCCTGAAGTCCGCCAAGGAGCAAGTGCCGACAGGCCCCCTGCAGCGTCAACGACGCAGCAGCATCTCCACTTTCTCATCTTCGGCCCCGAGGCCGATCCCTTCCGGGCGCAGGCCCAGCTTCCAGTTCGCCGGCACTCATCAAGCGGATGAAGATAGCCAACACGGCTTCATGGCCTCCTTCGGTCGGGCCTTCAAGTCCTTCGCCTCGTCGTCCTCTGGCTCATCCAGCAGCGACGGCGCCGAGTGGAGTCCGTCCTCCGTCTCACCTCACCGCGAGAGGCGCAACTCGATCTAATCTCTCCAGAGGCGATCATCGGCGCTAGTCTGTGATTCCTTCCTCGCCAGTGTGCACCGGTTGGCTGTGTGCACACGCAGCCTTGTAAGATAGTCGTACCCCATGGGGTTCTTTGCGCGCTCACAGTGAGCAAGAAGCCATAGCCACACTTCCATCGGCAGAAGATGGCCCTTTTACTATCCTCAGACGCGGTTCTTACCCTGATGTACGGTCCTATGTGTGATAGTGTACATAAAATAAAGCAAAGGGTACCCCATAAAGCAGAGAGTAGGAGAGCCTGACGGCGATCCTGCTGCCCATCCACTCGTACAACAGCAAAGGCTTGGCCACGAAGGAAGTCCTCAGTCGCGCCCTTCGCCAGCCGGACGGCGGCGCACAGCACTGCCAAGTACGGGAAGCTTGCGCGAGGAGTTGCCCGGAGCTGAACGTCTCACATTGGAAGAGGGCAGTGAATCCTTCCCTCCTTCACGTGGCCGCACAGAGCTACTGGCTGGGTTTCGCTGGGGTATGTCGCGGGAGCTCACAGCACGGACGCCGGGCTTATCCTTACCCTTGGCCTTGTGAGCAATGGCTTCAGTGAGTTCGGCATGGAACATGCGGCTGAGTGTGGCCTCATCGAAGCTATTACTGCGCGTCCGCTTGCGAGGTTCCTGTGGGGGCATCCTTGGGAACCCAGCCATGAAGAGTGGCGATTCGAACATGTCCGAACTCGAGTGGAGGTTCTGCCGATCGCTATCGGGGGACTTTTCGTTGAACCATCGAGATGATAATGATGATGGTGATGCTGAAGATGCTGGTGGTGATGGGGATGGAGTGGAGGCTGAAGAGAATGCACCAGTCCTCTCGCTCTCCTTCTTGAACTTACTAAGCGGCTTGCTGGAGGAATGAACGGACCCCTTGGCTCGGTTATGACCAGAGCCTGTGGTACTGCTGCTGTTGCTACTGCTGCTGCCATACGTCTTACTCGCTTTTGAGGAAGAGCCCGTGCTGGGAGGAGAGTCAGCAGCTTGGCCATGAACGGAAGCAAAGAATAGATGCCTGGTCTTTCGGTCATTCTCATCTATACGCCACGTCTCGTGATAGTTCTTGCTTCCCTTTTTGATGTCATTCAAGTCTAATAGCTCGTCCTCATCGCTGCTGGTGTCGCTGTCCGGATACATCGGCCTCTTATCCGATTTATGGTGGTCCACCTTTATCCGCTCACGTCGATATCTTGTATTACGCTCGTCTTCGTCTCTCTGTCGTAACTTCTCGAGCTTCTTGATCTCGTGCATGAGTTTGTGGCGTTGTGTTCTAACATCGCTATCCTTGACCTCGTCGTCTGAATCCGAGTCCATATCGCTGATCCTGACACTGCCACTCTTTTTACGCGATTCCTCTGGTCGCTGCGGTTGCAGGAGTATTGATACAGTATGCTCCACGCTGGGCTTCATAGCGGTAGATGTACTGTCCATTCTCACATTGATGGTGTGGGGTGACTTTGGCGGGTCAACTTCGGCCTCGCGCGTCACAATATCTCTCGGTGATCTCGGTGACAAGGGGCTCAGCAAGCGCGACTGTGATGATCGCAGAGCAGGAGCCGTCGATTCCTTATGCCTTCGAGGTTGTCCCGGTGACCAGGATAGTGGCGGCTTGGTCTCAGTGGTCTCAGCCGAGGGAGGAGAGCTTGAGTTGGAGGGAGCAGGGGGATCTACTCGAAGAGTCATCTGTGTACATGGGGTCGGATCATCCTCTCTACTGCCTTGAGTGTCGTCCGATAAAGGATCGAAATCCTTGCTCGCCGGCTTCTCCTCGTTGATGATAGTGTCGTAAATATTTACTCCCTGATCACCCAGTTCATTCTCTCGTTAGGTCACATCTAAAGCGGCAAAATGGTGCAACATACGTCCTGATCCTCGTCTCTAGCCTCTTGTTCCTTGTTGCCCATGGCTGCGGCCATCAAGTTGGTCATACCTATGCGAGTGAGACGCATATGGCGCCCTCGGTTCATCTTCCGGCGCATCTGGAATGCAGTGTAAACACACTTGCAGAGCACTTTCAGGTCCAGCATTATATAGCACCTACCTCAGGCTTGATCTTCCCGTCATCAGTCAGCACTAGAATCATTGCCCACAATTTCTCTGTCCATTTTCTTCTCTCTTCTTGATTACTGAAGATGAAGAACCGCTCTTGACCCACCTTGGGCTTTATCATCAACGGGTTATCGAATCCCTCGCCAAGGACTATCGGAGTCAAAGTTAGATTGACTAGAAGTACTGTAGCAGAAGGGATACGTGCATGCACTATTCATTTCTGTTACCAGAGCCCCGCCTAGTGGGATGCTAAACTGGTATTTGTAGTTCCCGTCCTTTGCAATCTTGACGAACCTGTCGATGACGTGCGATGTCAGGTACGCGTAAGACTAACTAGTAGAAGGGGCATACAGGAGCAGATCGGTCATAAGCAAAACATGAATCTTTTGTGCCTTCACAGCGGTAGATGTCGTCGCATCAAGCTTAAGGTCGAATTGGCCAGCGGCTGGGCGCCACGAGAACTTGAAGCTGTTTTCACCAGAAATGAGTGACCTTGAAGTTCAATCTCAAATTACGTACCTCTTAAGATTAGTTAACTTTTTGTTGTTAACAGAGGAGTCGGACCGCTGCACATTGACCAGCATCAACCACTGGTGCTCACCCAGGAACTGGCGCATTCGGTCATCATTCAAGCTCTTGTCATAACCTGTAGGTAGCAGTCAATACAATAAATCTCGTCAGACAGACTGGCCTCTTCGATGATACTGAACATACCTATGAGCTTATTCTGGATCTCAACAAGCTTTCGTTTGGACTGTTCGACCTTCGTACGTCGGTTTAGAAGCTCCAGTATTTCATGCACCTTCTCGGCGGCGGTGAGGATGTTTTGGTAATCGGTATGGTCGCCTGTCGATGCATCAAGGTAAGCACCCCCTGTCGCGCAGAATATGCTGAGGGGGCAATCGTACTCGGGGTGTTGGATAAAAGCTGCTTGAGCAGCAAGCTGTACTGAGGTATTCGCTGGCACGGCCGGTAAAGATACACCTTGAGCGAGAGGAGCGGATTGTAGGTCGACCGCTTCTGCAAATCCTGGTATTGATCCCCATGGTTTCAGCCTTCTCTGCTGCATGCACGTTTAGTGACAGTCATATACCTGCAAACACTCGGCAAACTCTTCGTTCTCCATCAGTCGTAACAGCAGATCGTTGGTGTCTTCAAACTTGCGATAATAGACGGAGTAGAATGGAAACACCATCTGGTACCTATAGCCAACACCTGTAAGACGCCTTGCAAATGGAGGGACGTGGGCATGGTGTACCGTAGGATGAGATCCCCAAAGCAGCTGAATTGATCCATACTAGCATAGCGCTGTTCAAGAGCCTGCAAGAACTGCTGTGCTATGATAACTAGAATCTCGATGTTGTTGAATAGATTTTCCACATCCTCAATGAAGAATGTCTTAGCTTCGAAGTCAGCCTTCTCGCGTAGGTTCGTCAGATAGTGCTATACGCACACACCAATCAATATCAAATTCAACAGCCGATTAAGAAGGCTTAGAGTACATCAACGGCATGTTGCATCATCTCCACGTAGTTGCGCTCTGTTTGGATGAGTTCCCGGATTGTGGCGAACCTTCTTCGCTGTGATTTCGCGAATGGCGATGCTGAATAGGCTCCCACTGGGTGTACAGAGCACAAATCAGCGATATATCACTTGGATTCAAAGGCCGTATTGTTCCATGTACCCAACGACACCAATCTGTTGCACCTCTTGCGTGCTAGCCACTGCCGTACGATTTGCTGGCACTTACGCACGCGGGATTCATCGTACCACGAAAGAGAAGCTTCTTTCTGCGCAAGATCACTTGGAACTTCAAAAGTTTCATTGCCAGGATTACTCCCCTGTTCAAGTATCATGCGCTATCGGGTGGAGTAAGATGCATTGGAATGGTCAGTCCAACTCGTTAGAGCGGGGTCCTGTGGGTACGTCATTATTACCTGCTGCTCTGCAGTGCTTTTCCAAAACGTTCCCTCCTTCTTGGCGATCTCCACTTCTTGAATCCAAAACTCCTTCTCCTTCTCCCAAGCCTTGGCATGCTGCATTCGCAACTCCTTCTCTGTCATTTCCCGTTGCGAGGCTTCCTCCAGAAGTCGCTCCAAAGTGCCTCGTACGTCCTCAGACTCCTTCAACAGCCTCTTCTTATCGGCAAGCTTGCTCTTCACCTCTTCGATGGTCCTCAATGCCTCTCGGAGCTTCAGCTCCGCCTCGGTGGTAATATGTGCATCACGAACCGGGGTTGGCGTGTCTGGCCTCACGGTCCTCTTCCGCCTTCGGCTCAGCGACTCACCTCTTTGGCCTTCTGTCCTGGTAGTCAGGACAAGTCCAGCTTCTTCCATCTTATGCGCGGCGAACGTGTTAAAGCAGTTGCGGCACACGTTGGGCTTCCATTCGTGCGGTTCAAATAGTCCACACGTACGCCAAACGGCCTTGCCCTTGTCTGTAGGCTTACGTCCAACTTCCGCCGGACATGGCCCGGACGTGGTCAGACGAATGTATCCCTGGATGAACGATGAGTAGAGAGGAGGATGAGGAAACGCAGGGATGATTAAAGGAGGCGAAAAGGTACGGTACCTCCTCCTCCCCAACGCCTTGGGATGACGTCTGCACGCCTTCGACGGGGGCCGGCGAGGTCCCCTCAGGTGCGTGCATCATGGTGGAGGCGGTGCCACGTTGTGGGGATCCATGGCCGCAAGTCGCTCTATGGTAATTTACTTTTTTTGGTAATTAATACGAATACTATTATTCGACTTACAGTTCCTGAAATAAAATTATGGTTAAGATAATTACCTCTGCGAGGAGCAACACAAGAAGACCAAGGGACAGCGGCTCAGCTATGGTGTCAAGGGTATCCTTGTCGGGGTTGGAACTGTTCTGGCCGTTATTTCGTAATAATTTTGAAATTTCTCTTGATTTTGTGAAAGGTAATTGCCGCCACCTTAAGGTGAGCTGGCATGCCACGCAAATTGGAAGAAAAACACCGCTTTGGGCGTAACAAGTCACGTAGCGGCTCTTTGCTCTCCGGCGTTGACTCTGGCGTAAGCCTGGCCTTCAAGATCAATCTTTGATTGCTGATTGATCTTCAACCCCCGTCCTAACACATTATACGCACGAAGTACTTCGTGGACGTCGCGAGAGTCCCCATACAACCAAATTGCGGATCATCTGCGCTGCCTCTACAAAATCTAAAACATGGCGGCCACCGAGCTGGTGATCGGCCAGCGGGCGATGTACAGGATCATGTTTCTGATCATGTTCGCCTTCGTCCTTCTCTTCATGCTCATCTTCTTCTACAAATCCGACATCAGGTAAACGCGGCCTGCCACGTATCCCCATTGTTCTTGCACACCATTTAAATTATATACTGCCCACGTGCACCAGCGGCCTGGATTCGATGGGCTCCCGTGTTGATGACACCGTGCGGCAACCCAAGAGATCAGGTCCACCCGCAACACCTAACCTGACGTGAATTGTTTCGGATGGAATGCTAATTTCATCAATCCTTCTTCTTCGCATGTAGACCCTTTCTCATCTTCTGCGCAAGTGAGTTGCGAATCACTCAAGACCCAGGCGGAATGCCAGAGACATTCACACTGTAGAGCCATTATGGGAGATGTGTGTGCTGCTCCGGGTGAGGAGGACAAAGAGAGCGTGTTTGGCTTCTGCGTAAGCTCCATTGTCGCCTCCACCTACTCGTGTACGTACTGGCGACCCCCATGTTGGAGAACGGTTCGCGACCGAAGGAGACTCACCACTCTTGTTCGTACAGCGGCTAAAATGGCTATGTCACCCAAGGTCCCCACCTGGATGTCTTCTCATCCGGACTACTCCTCCCTCTGCGCGCGTGCACCTGGTTCAGGTGTCACTTCTCGCTTCGGCAACCTCATCCCTCCTGGCTGGACTCAGGTATTCTTACGATCACACTTTATTTTTGGTGAATTTATACTCATCATCTGTCTTGCTCCGCTCCAGGAAAAATGCGCCGGTTGCTGCGTACCACCTGATCCAGTCCCTTCACACGAGGATCAGTCGCTAGCGCTTATTGTATCTGTTTACAAGTGCGCCCCTTTATTTTTGCTTTGACCTTGGCTTACAGCTCATGGTGACTGCACGTGTACTATAGTGAGCACCTTAGTTTGGAAAGCTCTATGAAGTCGTGGAAGGAGAACGGCCTTCTCGAGTATGTTCAGGAAACCTACCTCTACATTGATGGCGGTGATCCTGCCATACGTGAGAAGATCGAGTCTGTAGGCAAGTCCTATGGATTCACAGTTTTCAATCAGGAGACCAATGTAGGCTTGGGCAAAGCCCTCGGTACCTCTTCCCCTAATTTTGTGATTGTGCTTGAATGTCTGACGGACATTCTGCAGCGAATTTGATGAGAGCTGTGAAGAGCCGCTTTGTACTCTTCTTGGAGAAAGACTGGAAGCTTATTGAAAACCGTGAAACGGTGCACCGCGAGGTATAGCCCGCCCCGACCGGCAAGCGGTGCATGGACTAATAACGTCGTTGTGCTTGCAGCTGGATCTTGCCAAGCGCCTAATGTTTTCGAAGCAAAATGGCTCTCGCGCTGACGTCATCAAATTCCGTTCGAGGCGTAATCACGGCAATCCCAACATTCACCCTTCCAAGACCGAGCCTCCGCAATGGGATGAGGATCAGGGCGTGAATATGGTACTCACTTCCCTGATGAATGCAGCAAAATAATGTGGGATTTCTTGCTTACACTTCATCCATTAGTGGCTGACCCAAGCTGGATGGGAACCTCATTTGTTCTGTAATGTCTATCACTACAAGGACGATGATTACCTTTTGAACCGCTATCCTCACAGGTACGGCGAGCTAGTGTTCTGTTTATCCTTCGTTAACTTACCATTTCTGTGTAATACTCAGGATGTGGCAGTGCGGCTGCGATCGCAGCTTCTGGTGCTTCGATTCTGGCCAGTGTGGATGGACCAACAATCCCATCATGTACTACAAGGACTGGTGGATCAATACCTTCGTACTGCCCAAAACACTTATCTTCGCACCCAATTATGCTGACCCTTGAGCTATGCAGTACGAGATCTCCCAGAAGGATTGGAACAGGATTTTTGAAGCAGGCACCTATTACTCCAACGAGTGGCTGCTGCCGCACTGGGTCGTGGCCGAGGGCGACGGTCTGTTCAAGCATGAAGAGGTGGGCGAGGGTGACACGAGGGAGTTCTACTAGATATCAAGTTCTCTACACCGATTCAAGTTCTTGAGCATCACCTATCCACAGGCTCAGCAGCCATTCTTAGGCCGCAGACTTCCTGCGCTGGAGTCTCTGTACGGCTCCGTAGTACGGCCAATGCTGGTATGCTGGTTATTTATGCTATGTATGTATTCCTTCCGTGCCTCTTCTCTGCCTTTCCTCCCCCTAGTTTGTCAAACTGTCAGAAATCCAACACAACATGAACATCCAAGTTTTGGATGATCCAAGACGCGAAGTTATCTTTGTATGGTCCTAGGAGTAACCTACGTCTGTTCTAGGTGCTTGTTTGTTTCTGCCCTTACAGTCAGTCTGTCGCCGGTAACGAGCAGGACCACAAAACCCTGATATTGTCCTGATTTCGTGATCATACTTGAAAACCTTTAGGCGCTACCTGGCGAACGCCCTGAAGTTGAAAAGAAAATTCAACCACTTCATTTCCAATCTTCGGCTTGCGATTCGTCAAAACAAACGAAAACGACGGGGAACTACCTCCTGACGAACTCTAAGTCCACCAGACGACGCGCAGTTCATTCTCACATTACAACAGACATCCCTCTGCCTCCTATCGACCATCCACTGAACAAAGATTAGATCCAGCAGTCTGGTCCCTCCAACCGAACTGGCCACCACTTTCTCAGGCGCCTTGACAATGAGTTCCTTCGCTGGGCTTCAGCTGGACTGTAACTCCTCCTTCTTCAAGGATACCTTCATCTATACCTTCAGCCCGAAGGCCACACGTAAGGAGCCTCCTATGGCGCCGACAGCGCATCAAGCGTCTCCCAGCCTCGCCAATAACGAACGCACCGCCTCAGACGCTCGGTCTGTGCCCTGCACGGCGCTCTCTCGGCTGTCACAAGCGGAGTTCGTGAACGGAGTATTCTTCTTTAAGAGGACGCAAAGATGAGCAACCTCCACAGTGAGAAGTGCATTATCCCCGGCCGGCCGTTCTACGGCCAAGCTTGCAGCTAGGCTACCCTGCAGTGCTGAGCTTCAGTACAACGCTCAGCGAACGAACGAATTCCTCGCGACTAGGCGCTTGTCTACCGGCGTTCCCGATCAACAGCGCAGCCAAGCAGTCCAGCAGACACGGACATACGCATGCCCCAGCCCTCACAATCGACGCATCAACGTTTATATTGATATAGCAACTGTATATTTGTGCACACGTACATAAAACGATGCATCTTAGCCTTAGCGAGGGGTCTTCAGGGTTGAGGTTGAAGATGGGGTTCCGACAAGGGGTAAATGAAGAGAGTTGGCGTGGGGATCGAAGAGGGCCTCCTCTTCGGTGAATTCGCTGGTAGAACCCTCACGGCGAAGTTCTAGTGGTGTAGCCGGGCCTCCAACTACAACGTCTCCCTCTTTGCTAGCCTTTGGTTTGCCCTTCCAGTGCGGTAGTAATTCCCGCAGCATGCTGCCGATGCCATGTTAGGATCAATGTACCGTCGACCCACAAACGCATGTGAATGAAGTACCGAGTGTAGGCGTAACGCTCTGGGTCCGTACGCTGGAGTGCTTGAAGGAACCGAAGATTACCAAGAATGACCTCTTGGCACATATCACGCACTCGCGTCACATTCTCCTCGCTTGGGTCTCCCTTAAAGAAAGCCGTTGGAATGGGCTGACCAAAGTAGTAATAGAGCCGCTGGTAGCGCCGCGGTCCAGGCGGCTTCATCAGAGGAACTGTCAGCCCCCGCTTGAATATCTTTTTCTGCTCGTGCAATTAGGCCTCCATCCTTGGTAATAAATGCAGCTGATAAGAACATACCGCTGGTAAATCCCACATGATGTCTATCATGTCTTCCATCCCTAGTACGGTTACTGGGACAATAGTACATTGCTGCTGAATTGCCACCCTAGCGAATCCCTTGTGATCTGGCGCATGACCATCAGAGATGATGAAACAAAGGCGGTAGCGCAATCTGTACCTGCCCAGAAGAGAGCGTACTTCGGATCGCTCTTCTGTTTGAAGGCTTCTCGAGCTCCTCCGGGATAGACCAACACCGGTTGTCTGAATATCCATCATTCTTCGACTTAGCGTTGCTATTTTCTTCAGTCAGTCACAGCGTACCTCGCTTCAAGTAGAGCATTGCACACCTCCGGCCAGCCATCCACAACCCCCATCTTACGGAGAATACGATTCCAAACAGAGTATTTGCCGAAGTGAGCGTGATCACCCATAGTGCGTAGGAATAGCCCCTTCTGAAGCAGTCCATGCACAAGCAGCGGGAGGTCCAGCGCCTGATCGAACAAGCCCCAACAGTGTAACTTCACTGTAGGTAGTGGTAGTTACATGAGGGAACCGTACCAGCAATGTGTGGTTACCAACGAACATCAACTTTGTGTCCGGGTCGGTGGGGATGTTCTCCAGGCCATAGAACACTGGGTTGAATGCTTTGGTCAGTGGCTTCACCAGCCTACCCGCCCACTTCACTGATGGAGGCCGCTGCGCCAACTACAACACTCTGTCTGTCAGTGTTGGAAAGGAAATCCAAGAAACAGAACCACTCAGTACCGCCGCACGAACTTCATGTGCTATCTTCTCCTCCTTCAGCTCCTGGCCTTTTCCCCTCCTCTTCCTCAGCATGAGGTCCGACACGTCGAGCAATCCGTAGTTGTACTGAAACTGCTTGGGTCTGTGTCTTGTGGCTTTGTGGACGAGGGATTCCGTAGAACTCACCTCAATGGCGACAGTTCCCTTCTCTTTTCGCGCAAGGCTCAAACGCCGCTGCGAGAGACGGCGGTTTAGAGCCTTTTGGTTGCGGCGAGACAAGCCAAGCGGGCCAAATGTTGCTTGTGACATGAACGACACGCGTCCAATGCGTGCGATACGTGTTCTGAACAAAAAAAGAGGAGAGCGCAGTGTACAACGGGGGAGAGGTACAGTCCGAGAGGGGATTCATCAATCAGAGTAGTCATCGTCGTCGCCGTCATCCATGTAAGACTCCTCCTCTTCCTCGTCTGAATCCTCATAAGTCTCCTCTTTCAAGTTCTTCGACAAAGCCTTAGTCTTGGTGCGGCGCGTAGGAGCTGGGCCTCGCTTTGCTGCCGTGGGCTTCTCCTCCTCGCTGTCGTCCTCACTATTGAACTCCTCTTCGCTCTCCTCTTTCGCTTTCTTCTTTGCAGCGGTCCTGGTCGTGGCGGCGGCCTTTCTGGCTGGTGCAGCCTTCTTGGGCGGTTCTTCCTCCTCGCTGTCGTCTCGAATTGTCTTCTTGGTAGCGGCAGGCTT
>CDEZ01023376.1:409-13121 GCA_000826365.1 Acanthamoeba royreba
CATTATGCATAATAATGCTTGTCATGTTGAAATTTCATCGAAATTTCAGTGTTTACAAAAACCTAGGAAATGGCTGATTCCTTCGGTTTCAAGTTCCTTCACTAGGAAATCAAGTGCAGCTTTGGAAGTGGTGGCATTCTCAACCAGGGAAAAGAGACTGGAATGAATCAGACTCTTGATGATCTTGAAAGTTTGTTCAAGCTGCAAGTCATATTCAAGCTTTTGAGTTTCAAAGGCATGGTCCGGTTTAGAGTGGGTGAGTTTGTGGATAGATCACTGGGCAGTGCTCATGGCGTAGCTGCTGAGTCCCTTGAATTGGTGGTGGCTGAGGACACAAACCTTTCAAAAGCGAAATTCAGTCAAGAAATGCAATAGTGGGATCTGGTTCTTGTTCATCTTGGGTCAAAGATCTGTGGGAAGGAACCATTCATCAGTTGATGAGGATTGTGACAGGTTCTATAGCGTAGGTTCTGTGGAAGGTTGTAGTAGTTTGTGGATTCATAACCTGTTAGCAGAGATATGTGCTAGTGGGCAACCACAAAACTGAGGTTACATCTGTGTAGGGTAAACAGTTATTTATGTAATGCTAAAAAGAGAAGAACAAAGTTAAAAAAAACAAGTGGTTCCTCCTAAATAGGTGAGGTGTGAGATTGGCTTGGATGCCTGAGGGTTGACCTTGGGAGTCTGGCTCTCAGAACATCTGGAGGAATTGTGTCCATTGTTAGTGACACAATTTGGATCTTTCAATGTTGGGCTTTCTCCAACATCTTCTATGGTGGTGCCGGACCGCACACCCAATGGAAGGATCTCCACCACCGCTTACCTGATCCTCAGCCATCAAGTAGCCATCGTTGTCAATGTGATGCCACTATGTCATGAACTGTGTAGTGCACTACACACGAAGCTGGGCTTTGGTAAGTAGGGTGTATATTGTAGGATGTATGAGAGAGCAAATAAACAAGAGCGGGATCCACCATGCCTTTTAAAGGTTATCGGCCTGGACTTGTTCCTAGGCGCCTAAGTCCGGTCCAACAGCTTGTCAATTGGGCCTTGTCCTTGACCAGGTGCCTGGACATGGCCAAGATCCCGGACTCTGGCACCTGCGTCACAGTCGCATGAAAAAGGACAAGGAGATCACCATTGATTATTTCAACAGCAGTAACAACAACATAGACCAAGACAGCGACAAGAAGCCCAGTGCAAACTTTTTTGGCGTTAGATGCAGGTGTCGCTCGTGTTGTAGAGACAAAAACAACTGATGCAATTACAATTTTGGTGACATTAGGCAGCCGTGGTGAAGACCTCGTTGGTGTTGGTGTTGATAGCCACGAAGACTCCCTTGAGGTTTTTCCTCACTCCGTTGACGCCGTTGTAGGCTTGGGCGATAGTACTCCACACAGCCCACGTGGCGCCTGTGGGGGAGAAGACGCGGATCGACCCGTCGCTGAGCGCCACCGCCACGCGCTGCTCGAGCTGGAACGCTCCCAGAACGACGGCCTGTGGTGCGTCGGCGAAGGTGAAGTGAGCCCAGCTCCTGGCATCTGATGATATGTAGACCTTCTGCTGGGCTTGGTCAACAGCCACGAACCGCTTGGTGATGAATGCGACGCTGCTGATGACGACACCGGTCGGTCCAGCACTGTTGCCCCACGACGTTCCGTCGTTGCTCGCGTGCAGAGCGCCCGATGAAGTCAGCAGCAACAAGGTGGAGTCGCCGGCCAGAACTTGGTCAGCAAAGCCCTCGTCTTGCACCACTCTTACCCATTGCGCCGCCGAGCTGCTGTAGCGGTAGAGCGTGTAGGAACCGGGCAGGAAGTTGACCTTGCGGTTGATGAGCGCATACCACTCTCCACGGTAGACCGCGAAGGACGCCAGAGTGGTGATGGCGTCTGACAAATCCGGAGGTCCGCCAACGGGCAAGGTCTTCCAGTTGGCCAGATCCTGAGAGGCCACCAGCACCGCCCCGTTGGTGGCTACCCAAGCTCCCAGCGAATCGATGTAGGTGACATCTACTAGGGTGTCGTTCACCGACGCTATGCTGCTCCACTTGATGCCGTCCTTGCTACCCAGAAAACCGTTCTGTGTCTGCAGGAAGAACGACAGCCCGCTGAGCTCGTAGCCGTCAGGGGCGTCTAGATAGGCGGAGAACGGAGTAGTGATGCCTTGATCGAATGACTGGAAGCTGCGGCCGTTGTCGTGGGACACTTGGATGAGTCCGTTAGGGCCTACGTTGATGAACTGGCCGTTGATGTACTTGGGAGGCGAGGGCTGGCTGGTGATGCTTGGAGTGGCTGGGGACCAGGACATGCCACCGTTGAAGGAGACTAAGGTGACCTCCTGGTTGACCCACACCGACACGAAGAAGACGCCGTTGCCGAAGCTCACTTGACTGGTTGGCGCATAAGCGTACATCGAGTGAGCCACGATCCATGACCTGCCTCCGTTGGTGGAGGTGAGGATGCCCTGCGAGGTACAGGTGAGCAAGGAAAAGCGAATAGGTGAAGGAAACATACCAGACCCTCGGAGAAGCCAACCAAGGCAACCTGCGTTGAATCGTTACCGGCCTGGACGGCAGAGACCTCCAGGATGGGGTTAGGCACAGATTCCGAGATGTTTCGATAGAGTGACCACGATCGGCCGTCGACCGAGGAGTAGAGAACGCCGGTTTGTCTGCTGTTGGAGCTGCAGGCCACGAATTTATCTGTGCGTGGTGCTGAGTTAGCTCAAGTAAGGAGACCCACTAGCTGGAACACTACCATCGATGAAAGCAACGCTGAATATGCTGGCCACCGAGTCGGGTATAGCCTGAAAAAGAAAGCATCACGTATGAGCACACTTGCTCAGATGAATGAACGTAAGATACATTTACCTCAAAGTACTTCCAGCTGATGCCATCTTTCGAAACGCCCACGCGGTTGTCAGCGAGGTCGCTGCGCGGGGTTGAAACGAAGACTCCATTGCCGTAGGTAACTGCAACTCTGTAGCGACCGGCAGGCTGCAGGTGCATCGTCCATCTCTTACCTGAACACGTTTGGCCTTTTAAATCAGCTAACCATCTCGAGTGGTTTATTGAGCAATACCGTCTTTGGAAACCAGGGTTGGGCTGTTGGCGCCAACGATCACGAAGCCTGCCTCTGGTCCGTAGGCAACCGAGTCCCAGGTGTTGGTGCCTTGGGCTTCGTCGGGAAGCTTGGCCTCATGCCAGGTCTGGAGGTCTGTCGAGTAGATCACAGTGAGCGGGTCACCCACGGCCACGTAGAGTCCTGCGCCATAGGCTATGCCACTGAGGTCCGAGAAGGTAGTCTTGGGATTTGTCTTGCTCCAAGCCAGAGCAGATGACTGAGGCAGCGAGAGTAGGAAGGACGCGAGGAACACGTGGAGAATGAAGAACACCAGGACTGGTCGGCCGTGCATTGTGGGTGCTCATGAGCAAAGTAATGCTGCGGAGAGAGGACTTCCTTTTATTGTTGCGATAGTTTGTCGACTGTTTAAGGTAGCTTGCGAAGGTCTGCGAAGGTTCAGCCAAGCGATTAACTTTCGGGGCCGATGGAAACGCTTCTCCTTGTTGCCGGCAAATGTTTGTTTCTTTTCGGCGCGTTAAAAAATTTACAACTGCTATTGTGTCTTTGTAGCGCGTGAGGTTCTGGTTGAGTGAAGGGCCACAGGCAGCATCTGAACGACAAACGCAACTGCACACACGCGCACGGGATGGAGGGGTGAAGGTGCAGGGCGTGGCCAGGTGTGGAATGGAGGGAGAGGAGAAGAAGGCTCGGACGGCTTGAGCAACACCACTGCGCCTCGAGTCACGGAAGAGCAATTTGCTGACCTCGAGTCAGTCGGGTATCCGTCGCTCTACTGGTGCGAGCCGAGCATTCTGTACGGGCCTCTGTCACTCATCAACCACGAGTGCGGTTCGCTCCTGTGGTTCTCGTTCCCGCCCAAGGTCGATGCCAGCCAACGGCGAGGTGGGATCGCACTCGACGAATTTCATGGGCTCTACGCACGAGCGATCAGGCAGGGCTGTCGCGTGAAGAAGAACGAGGAGATCACCATCGATTATTTCAACAGCGGTAGCGACGACAACATGAGCCGAGACAGCGACGAGAAGCCCAGTGCAAACTTTTTCGGCACCAAGTGTAGGTGTCGTACATGCAATAAAAAAAAGACAAGAACTGATTCCTTTGTTCAACTTCTCTTGAAAGGCACTACATGGCAAGCCGTGTAGATGTCAAGAAACACAAACGATTTGGAGTTTGGCAGACATCACGGCCAGGAATTCACCACAGAGATAAGCTAATGTACACTTTGCATTTCACCCGACCGCGGGTATGGTCTGGCAGTGCGTACTTGGAGTATTGTTCTTGTTGTTGTTGTTGTCGTTGGCGCTTGTCGGCTCTCCCTCTTGCCAGCGCCCTTATTGTTGCTCATCATATAAGCTGCGCTGAGGCCCACCAAGCCAATTCCCACGCCCAAAGCCGCGACCGTAGACGTGGTGGACCAATCCCTCTGGGCCGCTTGATCGACGAGATCCCGAAGCTGTTCATGTCTGCAGTCCATATCAGATGCAGCGTGGCCACTCGGATCAGAAGTATGTGGTGCAGTAATTTGGATGTGCTGTCTAGGTGGTGGGACGAAGTGGGCGAGAGTGCGTTCATCATTGTCCTACAAAAAGTGACACTGCAGACGTCAGTTCAGTTGCTGTTGTTTATCGAATGAGAATAGAAGGCTTGGAGAGCAACAGGGACAGGGTACCTTTATTACAACCAGCTCGATAGGTAGGTTGGCTAGGTTGCGGTATCCCTTATCGCCCCCAGATGTCCTCCCCTTCGTTTTGGTAGCAGGTGATCACTTTGCACTTGAGTTGTGCATCCACCGCGTTCCTGCCTGGATGAACTCTCCGCTCCACTAACCAAGCTGCCCCTCTTGGCATCTCTGGCACTTGTCTCGACTGTGGCTCGTAGCTGTGGTAGAAGAACACTTGCACAGGCGGATCTTCATCGCCCCACACCTCTCTTTGATATCAGACACACCTTTCCTAACGAAAGTTTGGCATTTGTTTTCATAATCCACAAAGATGAAACGCTTCACGCTGTGCATCTAGTGCTCGCTGGTAATTTATTCTGCCTTTTCCTTTTGATTCCTCTGTCCATTGTTTTTTTAATTATTCAAAACAGCGAACAACTGGTCAAGCTGACCTTCGACGACATTACCTACTACGATCCTCATGAAGATGAAAACATCAAGGACATCTCCTCCTGTATCCGATGCGAGGACCTGCTGGCGTTCACCACGGCGGTAGTGTGGCACATGCGCCAGCGGCACGGGCTGACCGTAAGCGCCGACCGGTCCTTCTTGCATTCAGCGGGTGCAGCAAATGGAAGACATCGGCGGCCGCGTATCTGACCATGCGTGCCGTCAAAGGCCAACGGTGCCAGCACCACCGAGGCTCAGCGGGCAACAGTGTTATCCTGAGCCTTGTTAAAAAGGATCCACACAGTCTTAAATAACTAAAATAACAACTACATCAAGTGGTTGTGGTGGATGATAATGCTCATGGCAGCCTTACACTATCCTCTTGATGTAGAACAAATTGACTGCAGATTATCGATCAAGTAAAAGATCAGAAATAGAGGAAGCCTGGCAAGAAAGCAGACCAAAAAAAAGAAAGGAAGAAGATAGGGCAGCACGTACACAGGGAAAAGCAGACATCAGTGTCTGCTCTGAAGTATACACTGCAATAACTGCACTCTTGATTGCAACTGGCGCCAAGGAGCACGCTTTCATTCTTAGGCGAGTCGCGAGCATCCAGCACCGCCACGTCGAACGAGGCCTGGAGGAACGGAGAGTAGGTACATGCTCCGCTTGGAGCCGTGATAGGAGCGGGCAACTGCTTTGAACACTGAGGGTCCATATACGTGGTGATGGACACGGTGGCGTTCATGTTGACGCGCCATGCCGTGCCATACACAACGTTGCTTCCCCGCTGGACCCGCACGCAGGAGCCGAAGGGCGCGGTGCCCGTCTGCGAACAATTCACACACCCGGCGTCTACGCAGCCAAAGTTGTACCTGAATTCAAAAGAGGAATGTTGGCTTACACGAGTGATCGGAGTAAAAACAATGATGTATGTTGGTACTTTGCTTGACCCGAGGAAAGGGTAGTGATGGCAAAGTAGGCCCGGTACGCGTCAATGTAGGTGCACTGGTTCGGGAAGAGGCCCTCCCAGGGCGTGTCGAGCGACGCGCACCTGCTGTCTGGGTAGAAAGACAAGAGTATAAGCTCTTTTTGTCCAGGAAGCGGACCGGTCTGGCCGGAAACGGAGGCGACCAAGAGGACCGACAACACCAGATAGCAGAGGACTCCGACGCGCTTGTGCATTGCTCCGTAGCTTGCTTGTTCTCGACAAAGAGGACACTTACTTGGCCCAAATTTATTACAATTGATAGTTTTGTCTGGTCCGCAAAGGTTTTGCGCAGCCAGTCACAAAGAGGGCAAAACTCCGAATGTAAAAATCTCATTTTTTTCGGATTCTTCAAGAGACAATTCCTTCCTCATGCCACTTTTCTTCAGCGAGCTTCTGCGCAGAAGATGGATGTGTTGGTCGGCCAATAATAATAATAATAATAATAATAAGATAAAATGCGATAGAATTATCGGGTAACTGCCACAAACTAAAGTCAGCCAGTTCGACGCTATTGCCACTCACGCTAGAACTGTAAGCGTACTTTTTCTGCTCTTTCTTCCTTCCTTTTTGCTGGAAGGGCAAGACTTTTCCCTTTTTTGTATCAAATTATCCAGTTTTGCAAATCACTTGAGTGGGAGAACACTGTTCACACTGCTGACCACCAGTGTGCACCTTCTTCAAGATGCACAGCAGCAGCAGCAACACACACACACACAGGATGCTGCTGGTGGCGCGACCTTGCTCACGAAAAGCGTGCGTCGCTGATCGGTCCGCATCCGCGATGCGAACCAGCCGCGCTCCGCCAACAGTCGCGCGACCTCCAGCCGCTTGACGCCATCGGGGCTTATCTCCACGACGGCCCAGTCGGCACTATCTATTTCCATAGCCTCGTCGGCATCGCGCGCGACTTCCTCCATGCTTCTCTGCATCGAGGGGATGGCTGATGCTGACGTAGCAATCCGCCGTGCAAATGAGATCCTTGAGCGCGTTCAAGCTGTGGAAGGTGTCCGCATCGGAGAGGGTCATGTCCATAGCCCTGTTGCCTATCATCTCCACGATCGAATCCACCAGATCGGGCGTCGGCGGTTGCATGCCGATGGATAGATGAAGAGGTCGATGACGGCCTCACGGTCGTGCAGCATTTGCACCTGCTCCAGAGCCAAAATCGATGGGTTGTTGTTCTGCTGATCCGCGCGCAGCCATCCACGTGGCCGGATTCGCCCTTCGTCTTCTGCACGCGGCACGCCATCCCGAAGCCCACGGCGTGCGGCAATTTTTCGCACCCGTGCTTCAATTCCCTCATCGCTGAACGGTCTCGGCAGCGATCGGCGGCGCGCGAATCGCATTTGTACGATCCGACGATGCATGTCGAGCGGTACTCGCTCTGCACTATCGGGAAGAACACCTTGGTCCTTTGGGTCAGGGAGAGTTTGCCGATCTCCACGTCGGGAGTGATGCCTACCTTCTCGGCAAAGGGGCCGGGCCGCTCCTGGGCGGATGGCGTACGCTATACCTTGCTCCCGGCTTGTATGCGTTATGGTCCGGTTCAGCGGAAGGCCACTTCTTGAAACCCATTTGGCATAGCCAGTACTCATCAAATAGAAACGGGGCCAGCGCCGTGAAAAGCTTGCCTACGTCTTCCAATTCCAAGCCCATCAGAATGCCGGGCGCTATGACCGCCCCCGAACTGGTGCCCCCGATGAGATCGAAATCGCGACAAACGCTCAGGCCCGTGTACTTCTCCAAGGCCATCAGGGCCCTGACGGTGCCAATGCCCTGGACGCCCGGATTGGGGTCGCCGCATGGAATCGAAGGTCCACTTGAAGGTGCTCACGTTCCCCTCGATGCGCGTGCGGCAATGAAAGAATGGCGGTGACCGCAGTTTCATGCACGGCCAGACGGGGTTTTTTGTTATTATATGAGATGGGGCAGAAATTATGGAGCCGGTGATACTCGGCGGCGAATGTTTATCGCTCTCGCTCTTCTTTATTTGGAGATGACCTCGTCCTTGTCCCTGCGGCGAAACAACTGATCCACCATCGACCTGAGATTGTCCGTCTCCGAATGGATCACACAGCATTCCTCACGCGGATTGAGGTGCGGTTCTTGTACTGGTATCTCGCGATGGCCCAGCGGCGCGCCTCGATGCTTGCTGCCAGCCCTATCTCCTTGAGGCACTCTCTCATAGTCGCGCTCGCAGGAACCTGTGCTGTCCCTCGCTCATCAACGTCCGCTCTATTTTGTTTAACGCCAGGTCGACCAGTATTTGCTGATCTGTTCTTCACGTTTATCTTCTTCTTCCTCCTCCTCCTCGAATGCCTCATCCTCGTCTGATTCGCAAGAGCGGTGCTAGATCGTCTTCATCCTCGTCGTCCGGAATCAGCACCACTTCCATCTCTCTCGGGTCTTCTTGTCGTTGTCATCCATACTTAACTTGCTTTACGCTCGTTTTTGTTGCTGTGTTTGGGTGATGGGCCATAACGGATAGGTCTCTGGTTGGGTCGACATGGAGAAGAGAATACCAGACTTTGCGATCGCAATTAACTGACGGCGTGTTCTGATTGGCTGTGCAAACGTACAGTGCTGCTTGTGTCTTCTCAAATGTGAAATAGATACAAGTGACCAAGCAGAATAGTAAGAAGAAGAAGCAGGCCGTAGCATTGAACAACACAGCTCGCCGGGCTCTTGTTTCCGTCATCATCGTCAGCATCAGCTGTTGGTGTGGAGATACTTCCATACTCTGTTTCCACACACAGTAATGGATGCATGATAAGTTTGAAGGGCACAAGAGGCCTATTGTGATGGGGTCCTTACTGAGGCCTGGAAGAGGAAAGGATAAGCTCTCGTATGCTCCTGCCAGACCGATGCGCTTCCAAGGAATGACCGAGAAGGCAATGTTGTGCCAGAAGTCAGCCTCCAAGTTGATGGCCAACGATTTGCTGCTTGGCCCCGAGAAGATGGCTTCCAGGCAATTATCAGCAACACCTGTGGTCTTGTTCCACCACCAGTTGTCCGATGTGCCGTTTGCTAGGAACTCGACTGCAAGATTGACCAGGCGCTGCAACCGTGTCGTATTACAGGCCACATTGTGCTTGAATGTATTCCACTGTGCAAGACATGAGCGTTGAACATGTGAGGATTGAATGGGAATGGAGGATGATAAAGGCTAGGAAAGGCTGCGTACACGAGGCGCATGAGGGCTAACAGGGTCATCGAGAATAGTGGCCAACGTTGGGTACTGGACAGACCAAGGGGGCGTCGTGTAGGGCAGAGACAGCAGAGTGGCGTACATGCTCGCGTTTGCCGAGGTCTTGGGTAGTCCTCTCGAATCGGCGTAATAGGCTGTTTGAGATTCGAGTTTCAGTGATTCAGTGATCAGGCAGTGTAAAAGCGGGGTGGCGACAATCGTACTGTCAGTGAGGTTGATGAAGATGTTGTTCTCAACGTGATTGTCACGACCACCTCCCATCAGCACGCCCATCATCATGTTTCGTATAATGTTACCTGATTTACAATAGAAGACCTGTTGCTCAGCATCTCATCTGCTGTTGCAGCAATTACAGAATCCAAGCCAGTAGTGAGTACCGAATGCAGTGCTTCCACTGTTTTCGTCATCAAAGTAGATGGCAGCCACAGTTTGAGAACCATAGCCGTAAATATCATGAAAGTAGTTATAACTCACGTAGGTGCCCTGCGAAGTCCAGTCCTGGCCTTGGTAGAAAGCGCCGACATCCCCCGACTCACGGCATACATCGAAGATCTCGTTGAAATAGACCTCGTTGTTGTTGCCACGAGGCAACTTGATTGCATTGTGTGGAGCCGAGTTAATCTGATTGTTGATTATCTTCATTCCTACTCCATCTGTGAATGCCGCGCATGAGAGGTTTAGAGTGTCAACAACAATACAAGGTGGTGGTACCAGCAGCTACGCCAGCTTGATAACAGAGTATGTAGCGCGAGTAATCATGAATATGATTGGCAAAGGCCATGTGGTTGGCAGGCGCAAGTGTACGCCTATCGCCTCCGGTCATAGTGATTCCCGTCGTGCCCTGAGATGGGTGTCACGTGTTAATGATCCAGTCAGTCACCAATCGGAGAGGTGAGAAGAGAGTACAGTTCCATAGATCTCTGTCGTCATCACCAAGTGATTGCTGCCACCAGCAATGCGAATGGCGCCAGCACCCACATTACGTACGGTGCAGTTCTTGATAATGTTGCCCGTTCCACCATTGATGGACACACCGAAAGTTTGCGCTGCTTCAATGGTGAAGCCTGCATGACAGAGGTGGAAGACGTGTCAAGTGTGCGCTACAACAGTAGATGCTATGAGGTCTCACTACCTTTGAATGTTATGTTGGAAGCGTCCGTTGTGATGATCATGTGCGAAGAGAGAACGGAGAGCACAGCATCGTAGTCCGAAACAACCGCTGATGGCGGATAGAGGTAAAGCATGCCATTGTCTCGATCAATGAAGTACTCTCCACTAGCATCCAGTTCATCGATCAGATTGTAATAGTAGAATCTTAATTGGACCGATTGTGCTGTTAGCTACAACCACCACAATGATCCCAGGGGTGGAGAGAGGGTACCTCATGCCGCTCACGATGGGGTAGCTGGCATTCCTATCCATGTATATGATCTTGCTTGTTGTGTTGACGCTCATGATGGCGTGATGTTCGTCGTTCCAGTTCGCGCCAAAGAAGCCATGCACCCACACTCCCTCGTAAGTGGGCCAATCCGTTTCGTTGATGTAACCGAACTTATTGTCCTTGACTGTGCACACGATTGACGTTTGCGATCAGGCTCTTTCTGTTTCAACAGCACAAACGGAAGGAGTAAACGCACCTGAACCTTCAGTGACATCCACCATGAAGACGTTGGTGGGGTAGTTCGGCCACCGGGCCAGACGGAACGCCTTCCCTTTGAAGAAGAGCTCCGTGCCGGGAGAGGTTGCCGCCAGCGCACCGAGGGAGCTTCTGTTCAGCCCCACGAGCGAACTGAACAGATCGACCTGAAGCACCTTCTGCTGCGTGGACTCGGGCACACGGCTTCCCAGAGCCGAGGTCTTGTCAAGTGTCTGAAATGCCTCTACGGGAATGTAGCGGCCACCACTGATAACTGTATGACCCTGCTCTGGATCCTATTCGTATATTGTTGGAGAATAAGAAGAAGATCAGTCTATTACGTTGGTTGGTGTATTTAATATCGTCATCATTAAAGATGTGCCAATCAATGGGCGGATAAATGAACACGAACCTCAGCGACGAAGAGAGTGTTGTTGTCCCGCGTGGTGAGGCTAAGGGAGGACACCAGGCTGTAGACGCCGGCCGCCACGCTGATACGCTTACGAACGCTGGGACCATAAAGTGTACGCGCCGCCTCTACGGCTGCCTGGAGAGTGCGTAGAGGCCCCTGTTGTGTTGTATCGTTGTTGTTGTTGTTGTTGTTGTTGTCCTGTGTTGGCGTCCACTTGGCGGATGTTCCCGACCAGGAGTCGTTGCCTTCGCGAGAGACAGACAAGAAGGGGAGAATGTGTGTGTAAGATCATCTGTGTGACAGCTTGGAAGAGAGACCAACCTGATGAGGAAGAGACGTATATCGTGGGCAGGTCGTCATCAACACTCGCTGTCAGTCCGCTGGATGAATGTCCCAGGAGGAAGAGGGTTAGCATCATCCACACAATGGCTTTGGTCCTCATCTTGTTGAGCTTGTTGATGTCTACTTCACCGGGTCTTAGCTTAGGTGTGTCTGCTTCTTCGTTCGACCGGGGGGTCTTTGCTTGGGTCTTCCAGGCGCAGCCGTGATTGGCCGTTGTGTGAGGTAATGCGATCCCATTGTGCAACCACCGCGAGCAGCCTCGTGAAGTTCGTACGGCACGGAGCGTGCCGGAACTTGAACTTCTTATCTGCGTCCTCTTGGAAGAGAGCAATTCTCGACGAATTAATCAATTATTTAGAAATTTATTTAAATCTTTCCAATTAACGAACAAATACTCTTTCCCATCCCAGAAGGTATAATGTTATTGATTTGAGATGGAGATTAATTGAGATTAAATCAGATATATTATAAATCTTATCTCTTGCCCCCCCCCGGTACTGACACAGGGCGCGAAGGTCTCGTCCTGCAACAGGACGTGACTTCTTGATTTCAGAGCAAGCCCGCTCCTCCGCCAAGCAAGGAAGCAGGGACTTCGAGTCTTGCGAACGAACGCACTTCAAGACAGACATGGTGGGTACTATGACATGATGTGCATTAGATTAAGCGTACAGGACATGTTTCTTTGGGTTCCTCACTGACGGCTGATGAACACGTGCAGGCAGGAAGAGTGTGGCTTCTCCCCCGTGAGGCAGGGTCATGAAAAGGAAGGGACAGGAAACCTGGGATGTAACGCAACCCATAAGAGGTAAGTCAAGGGATGAAGCGGTTATGTAGACCACTGCTTGTTCCGGGGCTTTTCCCCAACGTTCGTATCTATGGCAGATGCACCGTGAAAAAGGTATCGTATGTTGTCCTTTTGAAATTTTGAAT
>CDEZ01023377.1:0-15520 GCA_000826365.1 Acanthamoeba royreba
AGGCAAATGGTCAGGTAACTGCGAGGGAACGAGTTCCACTTGTACATCGCCAAGCTCGTTCATCTCCTGCATCAATCCTGCACGAAAGACGTCAAACAAGGGTCCATCTTTCGTCGCTGAGATTGAATTGTACCCTCCGCAGTCAAGGGGGAGGCCAGGCTTGGTCGGGGTGCCCTGCCAAGGGGTCTAGTCCCCCGGGCCGACATTATGGGCTTTGGTCTCCTTTCCTCTTCGCCAGAACTTGATGTCCCACTCTGATCTTTCGAACGGTCGCTCCCCGCACTCTCGCCACTACTTGTGTGATCTTGATTGTCAGTTGGAGCAACGGCCTCAACCTCACTTTCCGCCGAGGGTGGTTCGCTGTCAGTTCTTTTGAGTTGTGATGGGTAACGAGGAGATGTTGATTCGGGTGATCGGCTCAGTCTATGCGAACCTGATACAGTGAGTCTCTCTTCATCAGGCTCGGTGTGGGGAGAGATCGGCGCCTGCTCACCGTCAAGCCCGCACTTCGTCCAGCTTATCATGCTGCCAGCCTTCTCTGCAGCGACGATTCCTTCATTTCTAGGAGACGTCGCGTCATCATCGGCAATCCTAGTATCCGTTGCAGGGCCCTCGTTGATGATGTCCGCAGCGTGTACCTCCTCCACTTTGGTGGACGGCAGAGCACTCTCGTCTCCTCCCTCAATCGGTTCTTGTTGCTTTTCCACTGCGGATGCATTCGACTCAATCTCCCGTTCTTGTGGATCATCGTCCGCTCCACTCCTACATTCATCATTTACGGGAACAGGCGGAACAGCTTCGCTCAGCCTTGTCCGTTCGCAGCCGTCTCCCGGTTCTGCCACGCCCACATCGACACCACCCACGGTGGCCACCGCGTGGGCTGTCTGTTCACAGTCCTGTCCGAGAAGAGACAGATGGTGGTGATGCTGATGATGGTGAGCGAACACGCGTCTGACCACAGCAATGGCCTCTTCTGTGCTCCATGAACTGCGCTCGGCTAGCTGCCCGCAAAGCGCCTCCTCCAGCTCCCGAAGCGTCTGCACATGTTTTGGTCCACACGCGGTGTAAAAAATTGCGCAATAAAAAATCATAGTTTTCCTCATTTATGCCATTTTAATTTATTTTGACTTTTAATTCATGTTTATGTCCGACTCTCAGTCCAAAAAGAACGAAAACGACAGTTGGTGTGTTGTGCAACATACCTTGGCGTTCATAGGTGCAGACAGGCAAGGCGGAAGACCTCGAGTACTCACCGCCAACGATACAGTTCACGTCACCACCAGTAGGTAGGTTCAACCGGCCTGACAAGTGCACGGGGGAGGTTGGTTGTACCGACAAGCGATCGGAGCGCTTCTTACCGGACCAATCAGATATTTATTTTGAAAGAAATGTTTAAGAAAATCATTTTCTCTGTCGTTCTGATTGCCAGCTTAGGGCCCACACTGCACTGACCCTAACAAAGTCAGGTTGACTCGTCGAGCAACAACCACGGACTTGAAACATGATCTACGAGTGGATGTGAACGAGCTCGATCAACACACTTCAATCCACAAGGGCACATATAGTCGCAGGCGCTCATGACTACGACGACAAAGCACGTGATTGTAAGGAAGTGTAGCTCAATTCATGATGTCCTAGAACTTCTTGACAACATGCACCTAGCAAGGCTTCGACTTCTCACTGTTGGCTCTTAAGTGCCTTAGCCTTCTCAAGCATCTTGGTCAGCTCGCCCGAGCGAAGGTTCTGCAGGGTAATGTCGCATCCTCCAGCAAACTCACCACCGATGAAGAGCTGCGGGATAGTGGGCCAATCACTGTAGGCAATCATCATAATCCATCAGTGCAAGTGTAGAGAACTTGTCACAAAGCAGCACAAGTACGTGAACTTCTTGATGCCCTCCCTCAGCGCAGGGCTCTGAAGAACGTCGAACGCCTCATAGTTGGCACCTGAGGCAGGCGTGGGATCGACTGAGTTAGGCTTCAGACAGGTTTCAAAACGAAACGGCTGTATGCGTACCAACGGCATTCAGCGCTTGCACGGTGGCCCTCGAGAATCCGCACTGCGGCGCATCAGGGGTGCCCTTCATGAAGAGGACACAGGGGTACTCCTCCACGACCTGTACAAGCCATCACCAGTCAGATTCATGTCCCCTCCTTCTCCAGCTGCACCTGCATCGCGCCTGATTTTCAGGAATGCAGACTGACAGCTCCTCCTTACCTTCTTGATGGCCTCCTGCACGGACTCTTCTGAAGTTTCGCCTTCCTTATTCTCCTCAGTCGCGTAGCGCCGCACCGGCTGCTGCTGACGACGTGAGGGCCATGCGGAAGCGGCCGACACGACGCGGAGCGACGCGGGCGCCGCCAGGCGGAGCGCTGCGGCGGCAGTGGAGGACCTGCCCGCGGTGAGAAGTCCGTACGAAGTGCCAGCCAGCCCTCGCCGCTGGACGGACGCAGAGGGACGTGCCGCGCGAGCGCTGCTGCGTAGAGCAATCGTGGAAACGGTCTGCAGCGATTAGTAGTTAATCGGCGATTAGTATTCAATCAAAACGCATAATCTGCCAACATCAACTCATCATGGATAATAAATATTTATTATTTAATCTATTAAATCTGGCCATAACGAAAAAAAAAGATGCTGAACAAGGGAAGATGGGAATGGGTGAGGCGCGGCACCTTCTGCATGTTGTGTGGATAAAAAGGAAAAGGAATGAAAGAAAAAGAAAAAGAAAACGAGTTGCATTCCTCACATTCCTCAACTGCCGCTGTTTTGTCTTTGAGTTCACCGAAGAGATTATGGGCAATGTAGCCAGACCCTTCGCCAAGACGATCAGAGTGAGCTGTCCGCCTTGGGTTTTAGTCGGCCATCAGTGTTACATTTTCAACTCTGTGTTCTGACGTCGGTCGTCAACTCCCACAAACCCGATCCGCTGTGTGCGCAGGAAGGGAGTGTAATCCGACGTCTTTTGTTTTCGATTGTGGAATGCAGCCACTTCTCCGTTCTTTCTGTTGTGCGGCCGCGCCAACAATTGTGGGTTTGGGTAGCGTTGGTGTTGCTTCAGCAGGGTGGACCCTTCCTGGCTACACCACCTACTGCGAGTTCTGGGCTGCCCCAGTGGTCAGTGAAGTAGACCTCAGAAATAAGGGCGAATGACGTCAGCGATCAACCACAAACTCTGCAGTCCTGCACTACCCTGCCTGCATTGCACTGACGTTACGCCACTCGCTCAAGAGTCGGGAGAGATAAGAAGAAATAAATAAATACAACACGATGGAGACACCACTTGAGGGAAAACCAGCAGTCCAGGCGGCACCACCGGCGGAGGCAGTGCGTGATGGACCGGTAGGGTTCGACCTGGCAGCACTGCCTGCCGAAGTGGTCTTCCTCGTCCTCAGCTACTTTAACTATCGCGTACGCACCAGTCTTCTACAAAATCATTTTTTATTTTTCCTTTTATGATTTTATTTTATTTTCACCATTTCCGAGATTATTATTTTTGAATATTTGTAATTTATTATCTCACATGTTACGAAATAGGAATTGTGTGTGTTGGGCATGGTGCACAGGACATGGCACAACTTCACCATGGACGGGATGCTGCGCGGCTGGCAAGGACTAGATCTCTATCATCATCGTCAGCGCGTGAACGACGATTCACTGATGGGTCTCTTCCGCCATCCATCTCGTCTGACTCACACGCGTATGGACGCCACTCACTCTGCACACTTTTACTTACGATGAACGATTGCTTGATGCTGATTGTACGATGAATGATGCAGGATTCTTCGGTTTAGCCACCTGCAGTTACATCACCGATCGTACAGCGGTTAACATCTCACGGCACTGCCCTCGATTGCTGCACCTGAGCTTTTTCGTACATCTTACTATGAGTATCTTGTCAACTGCGTGCTGATTGCAATCTTCAACAGGAATGCAGCAACATCACAGATGCTGGCGTGAAGGCCATTTGGTAAATGAATCCTCGTAAGTCTTGTCTTTTCGAATGTGAGGTAGGTTGATCTCTGTTCATCTACAGTGACAGTTGTGCGAATCTGCGCACTCTTCAGTTGTCAGTATGTGTCCTGATTACGGACGAATCCCTTCGTAGCGTAGCCTCCTGTCTGCCAGAACTGAGGGTAAACTGTGAAGCTTAGTTCTCTCTTCTTTAAGACTTACGATGTTCACAATCGGGTATGCACTCCACTAGGTGCTTCACCTGGAGAGATGCCCTAAAGTAACCAGTCAAGGCATCGCGCAGGCTTGTGCTGGGTGCCCTCAGTTAAGGTGCAGCATGCTGGTATTGTTATTGCTGTGAAGTGCTCCCAACTCATCTAAACACAGGGACCTTGGTTTAATTTCGCTTCCCCAGATCGATCACACAGTCATTCAAGCAACCAAACAGCTCAAGTATATCGCTCTCCATGACGCAAGTGTGTTGAACGCTAAACGCAATCCTAACCAAAAGGAATCTGCGTAAGCTCACGCTTGGTAAATGTCCGCATGTGGGCGAGCTGAATCAGCTATCTGAACACAAGAACCTTCAAGTGCTGGATTTGTGCGTTTGCATTGTATTGGAAGCCAATCATCCCAATCAGCACTAACTTGATCTTGCCATAGATCGGAGAATCAAATGCTACACGGTAGAGAGTTACGTGAGATTGGTGAGAACTGCCCAAACCTGAGAATTCTCGACATTTCATACACACGTTGGCGCGTGATCACAGTACGTCACCAACAATGCCCGTTCCCTGTCGAGAACACTTCTCACTCTGTTTCTATCGACACTAGGATCCGGACTTGATTCCGGTGATCAAGAACTGCAGCCAAATGGAGATATTAAACGTTGCCACATGTCGGAAGCTGACATCGGCATCAATCAAATTGTTAGCTTATCATTGCCCCAAACTTCGGTACGACCCCAGTGTATCAACTCAACTGGGTTGAGCTCATTGCTAATAACCTTCACAGGAAGCTTGTGCTCAGTGGATGCCTGCGTTTGTCCGATGACGCTTTAATCCCAATTGCCAGCAATTGCCCCCAACTCAGAGAGCTTCAACTTGCCGGACTGAGCCAGCTCACTGGTAAGAATCACACATTCTCTTGTGAACACCGTTATTGCTCATATGAAGATACGCTTCAGACCAGACTCTTGAGGCTATTGGAGCAAACTGTGCCCTTATGGAATACCTCACGCTATCACAGTTGCCCAATATCACAGACGCAGGACTCTCTCTGCTGAGCCCCCTGCGACAAATGAAGACGCTAATCATCACACAGGTACGTATCCTCACACCCACGCTTCTTGCTCACGTGTAAGTGAACTAACTTAAGTGTTGAAGTGTTCCCGTATAACACAACGAGGAGTGACCGAACTGGGCGCAGAGATGGGATCGACAACCCGCATTCGGTTCAGCGCGGTACCCGACAAGAGGAGGCCAGGTCCCCCGGCTTTGGTGGATCCATCAGGCGAGTCTATAGAGAGCGAGAACCCAGCAGAAAAGACTGGAGAATGACCTCCCCCTCCCTCATCACGTGATACTTGCTGATGTGGTAAATGAGAAACAAGGTCTGATTCCACTTGCCGCAACAAACTCCGAGTGGTTTCTCAAGAATTTGGAGTATGTAAAGCATCAAGGCGGAGATTTCGACGAAAAGCTACGAAGAAAGAAGCTGAGCAGAACTCGTCCCTATGTCAGATAGAGAACTGGACGATAGGTAAGTTGGGCCAACCAGGATCTGACTTTCCTACAACTAACGGAAAGGTTACTTGCGTGTTCGGTTGGAAAGAAGAGATAAAAGGAAGCAGCTGGGCGCGGTGAGCTCCAACGGGAGGATCCGACCTTTCCGACAAGCAATCAGAGATGGACGTAGTCGGCCGACCGCAGATCGGCAGGGATGGGACGAAAAAGCAACGGGTGCAAGATGAAAACTAACAGAATCCACGTAAGCACTGGTGGGTTCTGCAGATGCCTGGCCGACCTTTTGGCAGGTTGGCCCTGGAGCTACCTGGGGGTACGTACATTCATCAATCATTTATAAGGCAAGAGACGACCACTGCTTTGGCTAGTCTCATCAACTTCAGCATCCCACACACACCTCACCTTGTCTTCGTGTCACCGTCACAAGAGAGATGGCAACTTACACCGAGACTGAGACCTATCCCAAGCAGTCCTATCAACAGGCCCACTATCCACGCGAAGAGGTCCATGCGTACCGCTTCGTCGATGGCGAGGGTACGTACCTTCCCTTGGTTCATCCCCTTCTCTCGCTGACTTGCTGACGTCATCACTTGCACACACAAACATATGTAGGTCACTCGGTGTGGCGTGACCCGTGGGAAGGCACAGGTCACTACTTCCGACGTGGGGACGAGGACGTGGCGCCGGCCATCGTGTTGTACATGCTCTTCCTCCTCATCGTGGCGTCCCTCTTCATTTTCTGTTTCGGTCAGCTGGTCGTCGTCCAGAGGTGAGAGATGAAGAGGGAAAGGAAGAAGAAGAGGGAAGATAGATATATGAAGACATAGGTCGCTCGTATGAAACGAACACCTCTGCGCGGTTGAAAGAAAGAGCCCATGCAAGTCGCTGGCTACTTCTTCATCACGCGATCATCGCTCAGCACTCGCAGCGTTCCAATCGACATTCTCCACATTCGAAATCCTACCATCACGACATCACATACACTTCATCACATTTATCATTTACACACGAATAAACAAGTCGTCGTGCTGCTCGCACACAACCTTGTTTATCGTCTTCATCAATGCGCGAAGGGATGAGACAGGGTTGGTTTGGTGTGATGATGCGGGGATTCCAACTGTACACGTTAATTCCTCAGTAGCGTTACTGACTTTGTGCTTTGGTGGTGGTGATGTTCATCAGGTTCATCCTGGGATTCTTCTGTTGGGCTCCTTGGATGTGCGGGTGCTGCTTCCTCCGGTCGCCGTCCCCAACCGCTCGTGCGCTGGGCTTCGCTTCGTTCTTCCTTTTCCTCTTCTTCTTCCCGCTCCTGATCCTCTTCTCCACTTGGAGGACTCATCCCGGCTGGTACGACTAAGTTTATTCAGTTCTCTTGTCGCCGATCCACCATGTTTCAGTGTATGTTCTCTCCAATCCCCTCTCTGTACAACCTGTTCTTTCAAGAATCAACATTCATGCTGACCTGGTTACACACTGCGTTTTCATCCTGGACAATCCTTTGTATGTTGACATCGCGAAGCTTGGCTGCACACCTGGATGTGTCCTTTTTTGCCGTGTGTGTGGTGATTACACACAGGCTTGAAATCAATGATCCCGAGCTGATGTGCAGCAACTTCGTACCTCAGTCGTTCAATGGAGACACCGTGGTCCTCTTCTTGTCCTTTGTTTTCTTCTTCTTCACCACCCAGGATACCCGTTGCGGAGGTGGTTGAGTACAGAGGTTCTTTCACGGTCCCGTTGTAGAGCGCTCGACTTGATCCTCAGCCATCCCGAAATGTGCAAAATTTCGAAAGCTACGAAACATTTCAAAACCGTTTCAAATTTTTGCCAAAGTTTTGAATCGGAAAAATGGAGGCACCAGCGGAGGGAGATGTGGCGACGCCCGCAGGCGTAGAGCGACGCAGCGGACAGCGCACGGTGTTCATCAACGAACCCTCTACTTATGTCCACCAGCGGCTCCTTATTGCCTTCCAGAAGCGGTAATTCGAAATTTGTGGATTAATGTCATCGTTTTTGAATTTTGCAAATGTCATTTACAATTAATTTTTTAATTTATGGCATTTTGCTAAATATGGTAAAATAAGAGCAAAATGAATTTTCTACTAAAAATCTGATTTTTTTTGCAATATCAGACCCAACTGGCGTATCATTGACTCTGCTGCGGAGCCGACACTCGACATGCAGTGGGACGCCTACGAGAACATCGACTGGGATCGTGCGCTGAAGGGCCGTCTTATGGCCAACTTCTACTGTCTGCGCAAGGGTACACGCGCGCACGCGTGAGATGCGTGGATGAATGCAAGCGATACACGCAGAGTCTGATGGGAAGTTGTGCGCACACTGATGTCGCACACGTTCCGCGCTTTGTGTTCGTTGCAGGTCTAACGCGGAAGGCACAGCTGGCGTTCTATCTTAAGAAATACTGCTCCAAGCGACCCAGCTCTCCTCTGGTGCGCGATCATCACTGCATGTCGAGGAATATGATGATCTAATCAAAAGAATTGTTGGTTATTCGTACCTAGGTTGCGTGTGTACCCAAGACCGTCATTCTCGATATCGATCCTGCGCAGGTGGATTGGTGTCTTGTGGATGCAAGAGAGGCTTTCGAAGAGGAGAAGCAGAAGAGTGCGTGAGCCCGATCGCTTGAGCTGACCTTAACTTACTGTAATCTAAACGTGAATTCACCGCGCTTGCCCACGCACAGATGGCAAAGTGGGGTTGTGGATTCTCAAGCCTTCATTAGGTGATAAAGCTGCTGGAATTACGATCCTTAACAACCTCAAGAAGCTCAAAGAAACAGTGCTGAAGGACAAGGACCTTGTACGTTCGTTTTCTCTCGTAATCCTCCTGAATTGCTGCTCATTCCAAACATGACATTCAGGTTGAGTGGGTGCTTCAAAAGTACATCGAAAAGCCATTACTGGTGAACAAGAAGAAGTTTCATCTTCGCGTGCATGTCTTAGCCGTTGGAAGGTGTGGACTTCAGTTACTGCCTTGTTTGAGATGTAAGTGCTGAACTTGTTAATAGGCTCAAGGTGTATGTCCACGAAGACGCGATCGCCCTGATTGCGATGGAGGACTACGTCATTCCAGAGAAACAAAAGGAGCCGGAGCAGCCTGCTGTACCTGAAGCGAGCCAGCCGGAAGCGGATAGCAAGGAGACAGAGCAAGAACAGACGGGGAATGGTGAAACGCAGGCGGAGCAAGGCAAAAAGCAATCTCGAAATGCTCGTAAGAGGGCAAACCGAAAGAAGAACAATCGAAAGCGACGAGATGAAGAGGAGATGCCCGAACTATCGACATACGGACACATCACCAACTCTTGCCTTCAGCGGGATCATCCCAACTTCGATGAAGATGCTACGGTCAGACTTCTAAGTGAACTTAGCAAGGAACTTGGCGAGGAGGTACGTGCGACAGAACCACACGAACCTGATGCACAGGAAAAAGTGACAATCCAGACGTAATGTGTGCAGGCTGTGAAGACTATTTGGGAGCGGATCAAAGTGAATGTGAAGGAGATATTTGCTGCTTACCGAGGTAAGTTAGAAGAGAAGAATCTTTGGGCACCAGTGAAAGTAACATAGCTCATAACTCACAACTTTGTGTAGGCGAGTTCAGCGCCTTCATGCCTCTGCCCAACTGCTTTGAGTTATTTGGGTTTGATTTTCTGGTGGACGAAGATCTCAACCCGATTATTCTGGAGGTACCTTCTCTCTGTTCAACATATGTCTGATCTTTAAGATGAGTGAGGTACTTATGGCGCCGGATGTTGTTCCCATTTAGGTAAATTGTGGACCAGATATGAAGAACACTGGCAGCCGTTTGGATCATGTGGTTATATCTTTTCTTGATGACACGCTCGCTGCTGCGGTCGATCCCTACTTTGATCCTGGTACGTAGACAGGAATGCTGCACATCATGCGCATTGTAATGACTGATTCTTTGGGGCTTTCTTTCAGAGCTGGCCAAGCAGAGAGAGACGACAGAGAAGGAAATGCAGACTCAAATCGGGCGTCTGCACCTGGTGTACGCTGACGCGACGTCCTTTCCAAGTTGGGGCATGCCCAACATGTCCTTCAAGGAATTCTGATCGATTAACTAAATCTATTACGCACACCTGCCTGCTCATCTTTCAATCATTCACCAGCTCGTGTGGCGTCATGAAGAATACACGCATTCATTCATTCAGTTCCAGTTCGGCTGGCCAGAGTGGGTGGACCAGTCTTACTGGGACGGACATCCATTCTCACGAGCCCATTCAAGGACATCAAGATGACCTTCTGCAGCTGCTGGTTGGCAAGTCATTTCATCCCAAGGGCAACCGTTGGCGTGTAACCATTGAAGAACTTCGAGATGGCCCCTGGCAGCTGCTTCACAAGTGTACTCGCTCCACGCACATCCATTGGTGCGTGCCCATTGCAGAACTTCGAGATGGCCACCTGAAGCTGCTGCTTGACAGGTCCACTCGCTCTGGGGACATCCGTTGGCGCGTGCCCATTGCAGAACGGCAAGATGGCCACGTTGGGCTGCTGCATCCCAAGTGCGATGGTCCCAAGGGCATCCATTGGCGCACGCCCATTGCAGAAGCTCAAGGTGGCCAGATGAACGTCAGCTCACTCCAGGGGCAGCCATTGGTGAGCGCCCATTGCAGGATCGTTAGCTCACCACGTCGCGCTGCTACATTACAAGTCGATCCATTCCAGGCACAGCCATTGGCGCGCAACCATTGAAGAACTTCGAGATGGCCACCCTGCGCTGCTGCATGGCAAGTCGTTTCGTCCCATGGACAGCCGATGGCGCGCAGCCATTGGAGCACTTCGAGATGGCCACCTTCGGCTGCTGCACTGCAATATTGATTAGGCCAAGGGTATCCATCGGCGAGCGCCCATTGAAGAATGTGCAGGACTGTACTTACGCACTGGTTTTTTGTTGTGGTGCCCCCTGCTATGCGGTGCTGACATTTGTCTCCTGTGCAGGACGGTGAGCCATGTCTGTGTTTCACTTCATCACCATGCTTTTCTTCCATCTTGTGTTTGAAATTCCACGAGAGAAAATCGCAATTTGAATTATGCATTTAGCTAATTTTCTGACCTGAGCATGAAAAGCAGTCTATTTACAGTATTGTGGATACCAAGGTTCCTTCCTCTCAGGTATGGTGCCATTTCGTCAGTGGGCCCAACACCTCAGTGAGCAATACCGACCAAGAGTGGGGAGGCCAGAGAAGCCGATGAGAAACACTCCTATTGCGAAAAACTTCAAGGTCAGCCATCATCTAGCGATGGAACTCAACCACATCTGCTCACCTGGAACAACTACGCTAGCCGCTCCCCAGAATATCTTCCCACAGCTACTGCAGTGCCTTCCGCCACAAGATAGCTGACTTTGGAGCTCATCAGGGAGCTGTATTGCCGCTGCACGAACATCAGAGACCGGAACTGTGGAAGCACTGCACAGAAGTGGCGTGGTCGTACCTAGCTGGGATGGCGTGGTGTGGCTGGCTGCGACAGATAGACACAGGTTAACCAGAGAGCGTAGTTGAGGTCTCTTGTACACTTCCAGATCAGCCACATCCTTGCATGTGGGATCGCTCACCGGATCGTCAGGAAACTCAGCCTCTTCTTTGCGCTCCACAACAGCTACCGTGGAGAGTTAGATCGCGTCTACTGCTCGGCTCTCTTAACAACGCCAGTCATTGCTGCATACCCTTGGTCTGCTCGCCTGGCAGTATCACTGGGCAGTAGCTGCCTCGATAGTAGACCGTATACGACTTATAGAAATCCATCTGATGAACAAAGATCAGTGCACGCGCACCTTTGCAAGCGCGCTGAGGCCAAGTCGGTACCGTGGCTGTTTTGATGGGCTCAAACGGGATGAAGAGCTGAATGTTCACCTTCCACTTGTTGCGCACCTTCTACGCAATCGAAGCAAAGTGAGTCCCAAGACTTGACAAACGGAACACAACACAACGAGGAAAGTGTTAAGAGAACCTCGACCGTCATCACACCTCTGTCGTCAGTTTCCCTGTCCTTGTTCCACCATATCGAGCCTTGGAAGTCGATGCTCTCTGCTAACTCCTGATTCTCCTTGATGATGAAGTCCACAACTAGTTGAAGCCATTGCACAAAGTTGTAGAACTTGGAGCCAATATCCCACCGTAATGTAGTCCACTCCTGCAGCAATGTGAATGAATGTTCATGATGTCAATGATGTGCGGAAGTCAAGAAGCATCACTCTGACACTCGAACCTTATCTGGTTCATTCACGAGTTCCCAATGGACCCAGCACCCCGGTACTCCTGTTCATTCACACATGGACAGTGACAGTGATGAAACGTCATCAGATCCTCTGCAGCGACCATCAACCTTATCAGGAGAAGAGAGAGAATCCAACCGGTCCAGCCAGGGTTATCGTACTTGAGCCGTGGCAGCCCACAGTGACCACACTTTCCGAACAGCTGTACCGATGATGAGTACAAAGACCTGAGAAAGAAAAGGAAGGGGGAGGTGTTCCCCCAAGCCTCAGCACTACGTACAAGGTCATCGAACGAGCCCGGCTCGCCATCGCCATAGACGTTGTTCCGGCGTGAGGCCGCCTCGGTGTAGCGCTGCACGAATGCATCACTCAGTCGAGGTCGCACCTCAATAACTCCCTCAAAGTCAGTGTTGTAGCCCATATTGGTCACAGGCCGTGAAAGAAGAAGAAGAAAATGAGGTTTAGTTGAGCAACTTTGGAATGAAATAATAATAATAATAATAATAATAATATTTCGTTTTCCGATAATTGGAATTTAGAAAATTTCAGTTCATGGTACGCCTGCTCTACTGCGATCACGCGGAGAGAGGGGAAAAGCGAGCTCGGGAAGTGGTGCGATAGTGGCCGCCATGAACTGCTGGAACCGGGAGGCGTAGAAGTCTGCCCGCACCAGCGACATCGTGGCCTGCAACGTTCCCATCCGCCCAAGAACAGGGCAATCCAGGTTAGTATTTGATTGAATGTACGAAAGGTATCCGGATGATGGATTGCACACAAGGACATGCATGGCACATCACGTTAAGATAGTAGAGGTGAGGAGGTTGATGAAACGTGAGGAGTAGTAGTCGGCCCTCACGCTCGAGAGCGCGGCCTGTGTGATGCCCATAGAACAGCAACAGCGGCATGAATGTGAGGGGAGGGCCAAGGAAGCCGTGACGAGTCGTGCCGTACCGGTTCTTCAAATAGCAACCCGCGTTTGAGTAAGTGGGCCATCTTCTTCTTGGTGGCGTAGGGGGACAGAAAGTCGATGATGCCCATATAGTACACCTAAGGGTGAATATCCCTACAGATGAGGATTCCATCACATTCGATCATTCATCCGGGAGAGTACCTCACTTCCATCAGCTGATTCCACGCCATCCTTCCATATGAAGGTCTCCTCGCCTTGCTTTCGCTCGGCGCTAGAAGCGCCTTTACTCTTTTTCTTCTTGCTCTTCTTATCCTTCTTATCTTTTTTCTCCTTCTTGCATTCCTTCACTTCGATGCCTTTTGGGTTTACCGCTTCTTTCTTGTGTATACCAACAAGCAGGCTGTAATCGATCAAGTTTGATGGAACTAGGAACTGGAGCGACAGAGAACGCGTAAGACACTTGATAAAAGCAACTCTGTGAATGAGTATATGCCATTCTAGTGTTGTACCTCACTGTCTCGCTTGATGGCATCTAAGAACTCGTCTTTAACTGACTCAGGAAGGTCTATCCTACGCTTTGATTCAATAAAGTCAAGGTCTTTCAGTACACACTTGTTACCGCCCCTGTTGCAATATAAATGTCAGTTGCAACTGAACATATAGAGTGAAGGAGTTAAGGTCACCGTTTCCGTTCTTCTTCTGTAGATTTTCGACCTCGTGTAGAACCCTGAAGAGTCATCACGCGTCATCCCCATATGAACAATTCGCAATCAAATGGGCAATACCTTGAGGTCGTATATCTCTGAAAAGGGAGGAGCCTTGTAGAAGATATTGCGTTGCATGACAAGGTAGTGCGTATGACCGCCCACTGATCATCACGAACAGGGCTGACTTTACAATCCGTATCCATCAGATGAGCATGAGAGATGACAAACAAACCTTCGATCGAATAGTAGCCGAGTAAGCGACACAGCAGCGAGTGCGGGTTGTCAATAAGATGCTAGCGGTGAGATGTAAGCATTGAAAACAGCGACAGGAGCATGTGGTGTGAATGAACGTGCCTTATAGTAAGCAGGCAACATCTTGATTAGAGTCCTGCCTTCCTTGAGAGGAAGAGTCTTGATAATGAACCGCCCGTTAGCAGAGAAGAGGAACAGACTTCCACCTGAAAGAATCAATTGCTCTTGATGAACAAACCATGGCATATAGTCATTCATAGAAGATACCTACTTTTGCCGCTTGCGGCCTTCTTAAATAATTTTGGTTCATTCATGGGTGTGTTCAGCCACTCATCCTAGTGGAAGCGATCACGTGAGTGATCAGGAATTGGGTTATCTATCAGTGCAGAGGTGACGCACGAGATAGTCTTGCGGTGTTATCCCAACTAAGCTTCTCATGCGGTGAAAGATGAGCGGGCTGTAATCAGTGATGACCATCGGCGTAGACAGAGCATTGCTTCTGCACTCCAACAATGACTGTGAGTCTTCAATGTGGAAAAGTCCCAAAGAGTGCAGTGGAACCTAGTGTGGTACACTACGTAGTCAGTGTAGTGTTCATCCTCGATAACATCGTCGTCCTTGAGCATTGTGGCCGTGGCCACCTGAGTGGCCGAAAACACCGCAACTCAGTACAGAACGATCAGAGAGATCACAGGGATCAGCCGTACGGTGAACTGGACCGCTTTCTTGATAGCCACGCCGATGGCTGGTGCGCTGTTGTGCAGCGATTGAACCTTTTCCGCCACCTGAGGCGCTACCTTCAATCTATGTCCCTCGCCATCATCTCTGGAATCGCTCTCTTCGTTTTCCGTAGGCTGAGAGTGCTCACTCTCCCCACTTCGACGAGTCTGTCCTTCCTCTTCCTTGTGCGACGCATCAGCCTTCTCCTTCTTGTGCTTGTTCTTGTGCTTCTTCTCCTTGATCGGCACCTCCACCTCGTGACCTGCACCCACGGGAAGAATCAATGCTTCTCCCGCGTGATGGTCCTGATGATGGTCCTGATTGTCCTTCTTCTTCTCCTTCTTCTTCTTCTTCTGGTCCTTCACTACTACGGGCACTTCGGTCTCTGGTGCGTTCAAGACCTCCAGCTCCATGATACCCTGATTATGGTTACGTGGTCTGGTAGAGAATTGCCAGTGAAAATGAGCTGAAATAAATGCCAATATTAAATGATTAAATAATAGCGATTTTGGTGCTGTTTTTAATTCATTTACTCTTTATTTACTAATGATTTAGATTCATCTAGGTAGTATAAATCTTTAAATTGAAACTAAACTACCTGCACCAAATAAAAGGAATAATTGTTATTTTGTTTCTAGTACCTGGATTTGCGATGTATTATTCGACTGCGCAAATTTTGTTAAAAGTCAAACACTTTCAAAAACCCAATTTTGATTTCGCAAACACATTTCATTTTGTTTCTTGAAATTTTCTTTCTTGAAAATTTTTTGAATTCATCTTCATTCAGATTGAAAAAAAAATTCAGAGATAAAGATGAAGTTGCTCACGCATAACATGCTTCAATGCAATAAAAAGGGCTGCACATCCAACAACTTCCCGCTCGCCCTCGTGCCGTCGCAGGTCAGTCGAGAGGAGAGCGAATTCCGCCCCGACTTCATTCGGCACATGCTCACCAAGCTCGACTACTCCGCCCTCTACTT
>CDEZ01023377.1:15570-40806 GCA_000826365.1 Acanthamoeba royreba
TTTTAATAAATCAATAATGAAAATCTAAAGACCACCAAATCATGATCCACTTCAGATCTTCCGGTGTCGAATTTTTTTCCTCATTTTTTTGCAATCATTTTTTTGAATATTTGATTTCATTTCTGGCAAAATATTATAATAATTGTTGTTTCTTGATAATAATAACTCCAGAAAATATTTAATATTTATATTCCAAATATTGCAGCTATCTGTGGAGATACCTGAGCAGCTACCCCCGAACGCCAGCGAAGACGAGAACTTTCTGCGAGGTCTGCACACGGCTCTTGTGGAGGTACTCACTCCTCCCGCCGCGCTTGCAAACAGGGTGGTGATGATATGCATCCACTCAGTGCATACGCATTGACAACTTCAAGGAAGTGGTCCTCCACCTGATGATCATCTTGTTTGGTGCAATGCATTGCAGATCAATGTGCAGGAGGGAGAGCTCAAGTGCCAGAACTGCGGTCGTGCCTTCCCAATCAAGAAGGGCATCCCCAACATGCTCCTCAACGAGGAAGAAGTGTAAGGTGTTGTCCTGGCCAGCACAACACGAACTCCCACTTGAACTATCCTCCGTGCAGATGCGGCGCGCTTGATTCTCCCTTACCACTAACGCCTCGTTTGTCCTCGTTCCTGCTGGAAGAAACGCACAGGTTTGACAGAATCGGAGATCAGGTCGGGCAGCAGATTGTTGAGCACAGCCCAAAGCGACGGTGGCTGCTTCACGTGAAGGACGGATCTATGACCTCTGGCGCGGAGCAGTACGCTTCGTCCAGGCCTGACGGGCAAGAAGCGTCGGATTCTCGCCTGGTTCGTACTTGCTTTCCGTCCTGCCTAACTCCTGGAACCAATCGAATTTCAAACACCGGGTGTAGAAAGCCCGTGAACGAAAATCTACGAAATGGATTGGAAATTTCGTATGGAGTCTCCGGTTGGTCGCCGTCCCTTCGCTCTGCTGGTGCTATAAAAGTGTGACCACCATTCAAGCTCTCATCATCACTCAACAGCCAGACTAGAGCTAGCCTTCTCACTCACACAACCTCATACCCTCTCTTCCCTAACAGCAACAATGGCCACCCACCTCAGCATGGATTCCCACAAGCTGCACGCCAAGGAGAAGGCGCACGAATACAAGGAGAACCTCGTTGATGCTATGGACAAGCTCGGCGAGGAGGTCCATGACCGTTCCCTCCGTGTGACGCACACTATCCGCGACAAGGTCACCCACCCTCAAGACACCTTCGACCACGCCCGCGACAACTTTGGCGCTGTGTTCAACAAGCACAAGTTCGATGAGGCCAAGGACAAGATCGAGACTGAGGCCTCCATCGTCGTCGGCTACACGGACCAGTTCCTCGGTGTGCTCACAGAGACCCTGGGTCGCGTGTTCAAGGATAACCATCTCAAGTCGATCGGTCATCAGCAGAAGCTCAAGGGTGAGGCCGAAGTGGCTCTCCAGAAGGCTCAGATCGAGGAGAAGAAGTTCCACAAGCTGCGCGCTCAGCTCGTCAAGGTGCTTATGGCCCGCGAGGCCCTCCTCTCCGACCTTACGCGCCAGGGAGGCTTCGACCAGTGCCACTCGCGCATGCGTCATGTTGAAGTGCGTGAGCGCCCTCACGTGTCCGACCTGTTCCTGGTGCCCGGCGGCCGCACAAGCTTCAAGCTTAAGTCCTATGACGTCAAGCCTCTCCTGCAGGATATCCGCCTGCGGCGCACGATGAAGCCGATGGTCTACGTCGACTACAAGGAGCGCGGCCTCCTCCGCTCTATTCCTCTCAAGAAGAAGGACCTCAAGTTCAAGGGCGCCCGATCGACCCTGTACACGGACCTCTGGGCGTCCATCCACCGAAGCGGCGTTCACAAGCTCCGCCCGGTGTCCCGCAGTCTCATCCAGGACCGCTCGGCGCCGCGTCTCGACCTCTTCCGCAGCATTCACTCGGCGGAGCAGAGCCGTGAGATGCTGATGAAGGACATCAAGGAGAATGACCACAAGCTCATCCACGTCATGGACGACGGAGCCGGCGTTAAGCCGCGCAAGAGCGACAAGGGCAAGGAGAAGCTCCTCGATGAGGTGCGAAAGGGCGACGTGCACCTCAAGCACGTTGAGACCAACGACAAGTCGAAGCCGATGATCGAACTCCGTCAGGGCACCGAAGTCAAGCACATCTAAGCTTGATCAGTGTCTCCTCTCTCTCTCTTCCTCTCATCTCTTCTTCTCATCTCTTCTCACCTTAACTTCTTTTGTAACTAAGTTCGTTCCTGCGAGTGTTAATAACACAGCGTTTGAGTTCTGCCGGCAGCAAACGTTTCTTCTCTGGAAGGAAGCTGTACATTACATTCGTAATGAAGGAAGGAAGGCCGGTGGTAGTCTGCAACAGACTTCTTGCAGGCAGGAGAAGTCGTGTTCTCGGAATTCCAAAACTAGCAGTGCTCATTACTATCATCTGCGTTGGGTCGTGTGCATGTCACACGTGTCCTTACCCCATGCACCAGTAAAGCACAGGATGTGTGATTGTGTCCATCACGGAGATATCGTAAAAGGTCAAGTGTAACTTATTCTAGCCTTGGCCTCACTTTATCCAGTACCACTGTCGGCTTGCCTAACCTCTGTGAGGAATAAGAAACTTGACCATCACTGCTGAACGAATCCCACCATCTTCATGAGTGTGGAGACGATCCTGATGAACACGCAGGGCCACATGGCGACAGCTGGAGGAAACCGGCAGTCACCTGGACCATGTAGCTGGGCGTAAGCTTCTCTGTAGGCGTGAATGGTGATGATGCCTTGTGATTCAATGCACTTCCTTGCCTCCTACTTGGCAGCCAAGTAAAAGTAACTCGGTGAGAGTGTTATGACTGAATGCCAGCCTCTGCCGGACGTCTGTGTTGCCGCGGTTTGCCTTGTTGGCGCCGTAAGCTAGAAGGAGTGACACAAAGTCGTGGCAACCCTCGCAGCATAGTCCAAGGCCAATGTCCATGACACCTTTCTGCCTTGAACGGTAGGTCATTTTGGTCATCATGGGAGTGCACCCACCAACTAGGAGATACTTAACTACGGGCCAGTTGCCTCTGGCACATACAATGTGGAATGGAGTGACCCCATTCTCGTCCTGCCTACTCATTACTTCTCGTCAATATGATGATCTACGCAGGAATGTAAATGTGGATATATATGCTGTAAAACCAACTCTCTTGATTGGCCCCTTTTGGTCCTTTGAGCGAATAAAGAGGGCTGTACTCTTGCTGTCCGTCTTGTTGTGGCTGCTTACCCACATGATTGGTTCTTGTTCTTCATTTTGTATGCTTTCTAACTATTGTCGTTATTGCTTTATGCTTTGTCTGCGTATTCAGACCAATACAACGCTTCGTGTGATGTTATGGAAGAATCGCAAGTCGGCCAAGTTAAAAATTTTGAGGAATTTCTAATCATTTCAAACGAGATGGAATGCGTTTCGAAAATAATTACAAGTCAATGGGAACAATTCGTAATTTCGAGATCTGCCGGAAGAAGATGAAGGCCGCTCCGGCTGCCGCAACAAGGACGATGCTAATGCCGCTTAAGGCATCTTCATGGACAGCTGTCCTACCACGACGATGTGGCGTGGCATCCGCTACGCGGATCACATCCATGGCCAAGCTCTGGGGCGGCCGCAGCGAAGATGGTCGCGGCTCCAAGCGGCCCATGCTGCCTGGCGAATTCGATGTCTTTGGCGGGGACGATCAGCTAATCGGGGACAAGATTATGATTGATGGCTTCAGCGGCAACCGCATCAGCGTGAACGGGGTGCTGCTGCCGGCGCCCCTCTTCCTGCTACCCACCGCCGTCTTCTCGTGGCGCGTGTCATCCCTCGACGATCTCAGCCCTGAATCCCTCGCCCTCGCCTATGCCATCCGACCTCGCGTTTGTACGTTAATCTCATATTTTATTTTCATTTATTTAATATATATAATTAATTGAAATTTCATTCCTATTTTTATAAATATGAATTGACAATAAATATTGAAAAATAGATTAAAATTCAAATAAAATCATATTTTCCTATTCAGGAATATTATGTTTTAATGAAGAAAAACAAACTGACCAAGTTATGGAACGGCGTACAGCAATACTGATACTTGGATGTGGTAGCAAGTACAAGATGATCGATCCGTCCCTGCGCGACTTCTTCCGACAGAAGGGCATCACGATAGAGGCGCTCGACACGGTACGCATGGCACCGGCACTGTTGTGGCCTTTTCCTTCTTCTCAAGGAGACCTGTCACTAACAACAAGGCACGTGTGCTGATGATGTGAGCAGTGGAACGCGATTGCGACGTGGAACATTCTCAACCAAGAGGACCGTCCCGTTGCTGCAGCCATCATGCCATTTAATGCTGCGTGAAGTCATGTGAGTGACGCACTCCACATGTGCAAGCACCTTCGCCCCACTGTGCCGCGCAGGGCATTTTGTACCAACGCAGCAGGGAGCGGCCTCTCGCGGCGACAGGCAGGCCGATCCGCGGCGTAATCTAAACCTTACGGCGATGTGCGCAGTGTGGAGGTGCATGCCATCGCCGATCAGCTTCCTGGTGAAGCGTGATGATGTACCTATCGCAGCGTTCCACTGAATAACAGGATTCACGTGAACGGACAGATTGTTCCCGTTGGTTCGGCCAGTTGCACCGTATTCACACTCACCCATCCGGTCACACGTGCTTACGTTCCGCCACAGCACGGTCATTCTGCCTTACTTGTACCAATGCCCAATGCCATCACTGACAGAAGACAAGACTACATCTGACAGCTCCGAAGGGACTTCACCACAAATCAAGGACCATGGCCAACGGTACTCTCCTCACTCTCTTGTTGAAGATCGCTGAATAATCGATTCCCCCTTGCACAGCTACAACGACAGCCACCGCGGTCCAGCGAACATGAACGAGACCATGTCAGCTGTGCCGCAGCTCGGCCAAGTGCTCGGCCAACTGATCAACGCCGCGCTGCTGGTACTTGCGTTGGTTCTTTTAGGTTCGATGATACGACGCCGCCGGGAAGCCAAGAAGCGCGAACAGGCATGGACCGATCCAGAATCCGAGTGTGAGGCCATCTACCGCAATCTGTGTTGCGTCGAGATGCCCTGGGAGTGCTTCTATGGCATTAACTTTGCTTTCTTCCGCACCTTCTCCTCACTCACGATAGCCAAGCTCTACCACACGACCGGTACTCCTCGTTTTTACTTCTCGAGACCTTTGCAAAAGTATATTTTTGGTATAATTTTTTCTTGAATTCTCTCTTTTTTAATAATTTTACGAAATTTCATTCCGAAATTGGCTGACGGGCGTTCTGCAGGCAATATACAACGATCGGCTGAAAAGCGAGTGAATGATACCGATATCCTTATGCACGCATGGATTGGTACACCTTCCTTACCGTGCGCGCATTTGTAGATATAGTAAACGTGGAGTGGTACTATGCAGACTTTGGCATAGACAGTCCAGAGGGCCGGGAGTCATGGCAGCATCTAAATCAGATCCACGGACTGTGGAAACATCGCACACGAAATGAGGACTTTGTCTACGTACTCTGCTGTTTCATTGTTGACACAATACGCTTCATCGATGTATTCGGATGGCGCCAACTTAACCAGATTGAGCGCGAAGGTACATACGCCTACCTGTTTACTGGCCGTCATTGCCGACCTAACTGACAACTCGCTCTCGCGGTACTACCGACGATCACAGGCATCTTCCAGTTTTGGGCAAAGCTTGGAAATAGGATGGAAATAGAGCACATTCCCAGCTCACTCGAGTTGGCCTACAAGTTGGTGACCGACTACGTGAACTCTGATGAGCATTCCTCATCGACCGTCGAAGGTAGTCAGCTCACCAGTGCCATGACAGAGTTGCTCTGCAAGTATGCTCGGTCTATCAAATCCGATAAGTACTGTACATGGTTTACTGACATTCCGCAATGCAGATGGTACTGGTTTGTGCCCAGAAAGCTCGTCCGTCTAGGAACGCGTACGCTACTGTTTACCATCGGCGGCCCTACTTTCGTGCAGAAGCTGGGGCTCGATCAGCCCCCTCTCTGGGCCGTCATCGCGTTGACTGGTTTTGCTCGCCTTCGTGCTGTGTTTCTGTCCTTTCTTCCGCTGCGCACGCGGTACAAGTACTTTGCAATCTTGACTTATGCTGCCGCCCAAGTTTGTGCTCACGATGTGTACTCAGGCCTCATCAACTTTCCAAGATGCTCATGTTGGCGCATTACCCAATGAGCACGACAGCAAGTGGACCACTCTCGGATGGTCCCCGCACTCGCCTGATGGACTTTTCCTTGGTGGGCCCACCTGGAGTCCTTTCCGTCCTAAAATCATAAGAATTGCATGGCGGACTGAATATACATATATAACAGATTCCCTCATGTACAAAATACAGAATTCTTTTATCACATAAATGGAGTTTAAAACAATAATATGTAGAAATATTCCTTTATCCTTACACGTTGTGGTTTTCGTTTGGGCTTCTTCTGCGAACCGTTACCCAATCACAGGACGCCAGAGGAAAACGGCACTGTAGGCCTTCGCTCATTGGGCAAGTACCGCGCCCCGCCATTTTCTTTCTTCTTTGGCCGACAAAGTGCGAAAAGCGAAAGGGTACTCCCCGCTGAAAAGATCGAAAACGACACCCCCCCCGCCACTACGGTTAGCTTGATTCAAACTCTTATTGCAAAAACGTTACAAGCTAGACCCTGTCTTGTACGTTCTCTCCTGCCCCTCTTTTTCCATCTTTTGTGGCGTCATACTGTTCGACAAAACAATCAAAGTTGCATATTCAGTTCAAATCTCAGATTTGGAGGAAAGATGTCATCTAGTGGTCCGATTAATCTTCATGTTTCCTTCAGGGCATGGACGCGGAGAATGCAGGCAATACAACGGCCACCACGGTGGTCATGGGCACAGCACCCCAACCAAAAGAAGACCTGCTCGCATCGTCACCGACCACAGCATTAGGGTCATCGACAGGATCGGGCCCGGGCAGTGCGTCAATGCAGAGGATGAACACGTCTCCTGTTGTTCCCATCACCCACGGTGCACCGACACCGCAGACAGCACCCGCAACAACTCCCGGAGCGACTTCAGTTCCCACGCCGGTTCTGTCATCAGCATCAGCACCAGCACCAGCACCAGCACCAGCGGCATCGACAGCTTTGACGCCAGCCAGTCCTTCTGTTCGCGGGCAGGGCACAAGCCCGACATCAACAAGCACCGCGAGTCGGAAACGAACGACACTGCCACCGCTATCCACCGTTCTGTCTTCTGTCTTTCCTGTGCCCCTAGCGGTGCATACAGCGACGGCGGGCCGCATTCCTCTGCCCGCTTCGTCGACGGCGGCTTTCATTTCCACGCCCATACCGGCCAAGTTATCAACAATACAGCCAAAGCTTGCACATGCTCCTCAGTCCGCACAGAGAGCAGGCAACGCACTTTCCGCAGCATCGCTAGCCATACAGCATGGCATTCAGATGGTGAACACAGAAACCGCAACTCCCACCGCCTCAGCTGTCTATACCAGCTCTATCGTTCCTATTCCGTTTCCCTCAGCAGAGTCATCATCAAAGTCAAGCCTTCCGATTGGAAGCATCCAGGCTCCCGCTGAAGCAGGGGCAGATGCGGGCAGTGGCTTAGTCCAGAGTCAGCCATCAGCTATGACGTGGCCCATGTTACTTCCCTTCCCTCCTCCGCCAAGAGGTCGTGACATCTTCTTTCCTGAGCCGCGGCCCTTCATAAGTTTGCCTGGACGTAATCCGTATGAGTCGGTGTTCTCCGCAGCACCCGGTCTCAAAGAGAGATTCAATAAGCGTGAGCAACTCTATGGCCGTTTCATCATTCCGATTGAAAAGAACCCGGTAAGTACCGCTTCAATTCTATTCTGTGGCCTTGACTAACTTCTGGCACATTCATTGAATCACAGAGCATTGATCCTTTGGATCAAGTGGATATGGAACCCATCATTGAACATTTCAATTTCTTCCCTTATAGACTATCAGGGCGGCCACTGCCGACCAAAAAACGGAAGGTTGAAGAGGAGGAGTCAGAGGAAGAGCAGTACTTTCTCTCCCGTTCATGCTCAGATGTGACCGCACTCTTCTCACTCCACGCTACGTACAGTTCGACCAAAAAGAAGCGCAAGAGGCGTCTAGCTGCGGACATCAATCGTCCATTCGTCTGCAAATATCCTCGCTGCGTCAAGGCATACAGCACACAGGTTCTAGCCAATGTCTTCTTCATGTTGGACACCACCATTAACAGCTATTCTTCTTTACCACGTTAGGGTGCCCTTGATCAGCATAAGCGCTTCAAGCATCCTGACGTTCGACCGACCCAGAAAACGCCGACGGCTCCTGTCCCGATATCGCGCCACGCTCATGAGCCCATCGTCTTTATTCCCTGCGCTACTGACTCAGAGGGGACAGCGCCATCAACCTCTTCAACGATTGCTTCCTCTTCTTCCGCACCTCGACAATCCTCACCATCCTCTGCATCCACTGCAGCGCCCTCCTCGCCCTTCTCCACTATCCCGCCTCCGCCCCAGCTTCTCCCAACAACACCATTCCCTGAGGCCCCGATGGGCCTCTTCGGCAAGTACGTCTGCCAGGACACACAGAGTAGGGAGGGGTGCACATGACTTACCTTGTTCTGTCCAGGTTTTCCGGTTCACTTCTATCGTCTCGCTCGCCATCAAGTTCATCTCACCCTCTTTCCTCCACTTCGCCTACCAGTACGCCATTCTCATCCTTTGCAGTACCGCGCACCACACATTCCTCTTCATCAACCTCTACCTTTGCTCCGTCTTCTTCCTCATCCCCCGCACAATCAGTGGCTCTCGCAGATGTGACATGGACGGCATCAGCGTCATCAAGCGATTCTATACCCTCAGCATCAACCCACATACTTTCCTCCTCTACCACATCACTTACACAGAGCGCCGCACAACCGGTCCCAAGAGAAAACACTGTATAAATCAGCAATAGAAGCAGTAATGGCGTTGCTCTAAAAAACGAACCGTTGGGCGTCACCTGGGGTTGCGCTTACTACAGTATTTCCACTCCACCGCATGAGGAGCTTGAAGTGGTCGCGCTCTGTCGGCTGCACAACTCAGAGATAGTAAAGCCGGCCTGTAAGCTCAGGAGGAGGAGCGTTTCTAGCGCCCAAGGTCTGCCGCATAAGGCTGGCCAGGCGATTGGCGTAGCGGAGAGGAGCTGGCTCAGAAATTGTGCCCATGAAGTCTGAAAGTAAACAAGCATGAGTTGATCATGCCCATTCAGGTTGATGGAAACTTTGACGTACTGTAGTAGAGGTGACACAGCTTATAGGTAAGTTCCTGGATGATACTAGTCGCGAGATCCTTATCGTTGGTGGACCTGTAGATGACTTGATACTGAACAGGATTCACCGTGCCTGAAATAAGTTTGTCAATCAACTGGTACAATAGCAACAGCAGCTAGCGCGCCAGCATACCACTCCTGGTGTGGTGTGAAACGAGGTAGAAATCATCGTAGTCAGGTGAGACAACGGTCGAGTCAACAACTGTTCCTGGAGGCGGGTTCTTCCATTCTGTACCCTGACTGGATATTGTATTAGATATGTGCTGAGCCTCAAATGGCAAGAACAGCACCTGTGGAAGAGACGGGCAAGGCCCCGCTTCCTCACCACAACAAAGCAGAGGCTAATCTCTTGACCGCTGCGTGCAAGTGCATCCTTGATCCTCTCGACCTCATTTGCCATCTCAATTAACACAAGTACAGTTAGCTCAAGGACAACAGAAAATGAAAGAGCTAACAAAGTCGTACAATGGCATCCAAGCTACCTCTACCACCAGGATCATCACGGTAGATTATGACCCTCTTAGGCCATATGTTCCCGTTGTTTCTGCGGAAGGCATCAAGTGCCTTCTCAAAGCTCGCACCCAGTGCGGTTGCCATTTCTTGTCCCTGTATTATAGAGCATTATAAACTTAAACTGTCAAAAGGAAGAAGCAAAACTCTCGTACTTGTGTTTGCATTCTAATATCTGAGAAATACTGGGTGTAAGTGTTATTGGTTGTCGCTGTTAGTGCCAAAACAGAGTCCCTTTTGACGAACACGATCTTAGTCTTATAAATGAATATGTTGGTGTGGAAGGGTGTTTACTGGGCTGTGGTCTTTGAGTGTGAAACATCAACACCTACGATCATCGTTGGCACCCTGAAGGGGATCCGTATTCTGCAAAAATATGATTAATAAAGGGTTTAGACAAGAGCGATGAATCATACGCCCAAGGAGCTCCTCCTAATTTGCAGATGATTTGTTGTAGAAGACCTTTGCACTTGGATTCAATACTTTTGCCAGAGAGTGTACTGATTATGGAATGAGTTAGTGTTCTTAATCAAAGCATATTGAAATCGTACACATTCTTGACTGCTTGCACTAAAACAGGCTTGTGCAGCATGATATCCTTAGCAGCCTTGTAGCTCTCCACGTTGGAAGAATACAGTATCACCACCATTATAGAAAGTGGTTGTTTGCGCCGTACACTCTCCCTTAAATCGGAGATCGGTTTGAAATATCAACAAAGACAGCAACACTGACTACGTACTCATAAGCACGCAGCATTTGTCCCTTTATATCTCGAGGATCCCTGACTTCCTCCCTAATCGGCTCCTTGATCTCCAGACAAAGTTCCCTGGATACCTGCAGGTTTTACATTATTAGCAACAATTCCACTTAGCGTGAGCCGTGCAGTGAGTACCAAATGGAAGGAACGAAGCAAGTTATCAGCAGCGCTTCGATCTCTATCCAAATAAACTAGTGCCCAGTTTTCTAATGGCTCAGCCTTGAAAACGCCACTAGTTTCGGGTTTATGGTCACTTGGGTGTGGCTTGCCACCTTTGGGGGGCTCGCCAAACAAGTTCATCCAAGTAGCTGCCGCACTGATCGTTAACAAACAGCCAAGGGTACCAAGGAAAAACATACCATCATCTTTTTTTATGGGCTTGAGAGTTTTACTGCCAATCGTGAGATCCTGTGGAGGAAGGCGCCTACCAATAACTATGACAGGGTTACCATTCACCTCCAGGCCCCATTCACTGAGAATCTTCATAAACGTATGAGATTACTGTCAGACTCTCCTGGTGGCGAGCGTACCGCGCCAGGATCAAGCTGCGCGCCTTCAACGAACTGCGGCCTACCGGGGCGAAGGCAACGGATAAACTGTTCCAAGCTTGATATCCTTTGTGAAGCTGTATCCGACGTTTTTTCCTTAATCGCACGCCTCAAACTGCATCACAAGACGCATAAGCTACCATATTGAAACGGTATCAAAGCGCAATAGATACCGCCCATTCGTGCGCATATTTTCGGTAAGGCCAGCGAGCATGCACAGCTCCGGGACGAGGTATATCGTTTGTTCCTCGACAACACCATCTGTAGGACGACGACGCTTGCTTGTGGATATCAGCAAAGGCTGATCAGGGTTCCTGATTTGTATGTTGTGGTGCCTGAAAACGTTTTTTCAACGAGTGCCCATACATGTGAGAGAAGGTAGGTATGCGTACTGCTGATAATACTCGATGAACGAGATGGACACTTCCTGAGCTTGCTCGTACTTGTGGCCTGACTTCTTGGACATGATGAATGTGCTACGAGGCGCTGAGGAAAAGTGTCAATCTAACTTGCAAGCTCAGGCAGATGGAGGGCGTGCATTTGGAGAAATCGATCCCAGTGATGTAGTAGAAGTTAGGACTTCCCCGCTTATCAACATACTGAGTAATGACAGTTGCTCCCTCAACCATTCGTTGGCACGCCTGCCGGTCGCCTGGCTTAAGCATCTGCAGCACGGTTTCTGTTACACACTCAAGTAAGTATGGAGCATTGTCGGCAACCAAATTGTCAGCAACATACTCTTTTGGAAGAATCTGTAGCTCACATCTAGATTGAGCATCAACCCGCCCTGTTATGTAGGTGAGTCAGTAAGCAAGGAACGGGCGAGTACGTAAAGTTGGCTGCGTACGTCAAACCAATCTACGTTAGTTATGTAACCAGGTACCGCATACATATCCTCGCTTGGAATGTCGATTTTGTGATCAAGGTTGTAGACGATGCGCTTCAATTGTTTGTATTTTTGCTTCCTCATAATCTTGATGGTCAAGTTAGATCAATATACACTAAAGTGTGTAATGAAGAGGTACCGATTTGATTAGTATAGAAAGGATTTGCACAAGATCCTTGCCTGATCCGAGTCGAGTCTTTGAATCGATACTGGTACAAAGCGTCTCGGAGAGCTTCATAGTATATTCCACACCACGAACGTCGGCCTTGAAGACTTGATGGCTAAGATCCTTTTTGACAAAGAGGTGCTCTCCCCAGTAGAGGTAGTGACCAAGCTGATCCTTATTGGCGCGCAGAACAGAATCTTTAATTGTGCGACTAACAGTGGCCTCTCCTTCCGCTCTGGGCTGCAAAAGCCGTAGATGCTTAGGGTCAGACGCATCAAGGCTGTAACCAGGGAATACACACGTACCTCAAAGTGCATGTGGTGCATGAACAGCTTTCTCGGAAGAAGCTGCATTCGAAACTGTCAGTACTGCAAGAGGATTGGCGTGCTATGACGTCATACCCGTATAGAAAAGTAATTCCCTGCAAGTATGACCTGTTCGTTCTCATTCGGTGGGGGACGAGGATCGCGTAGACATATCTGATCACCTATGCCCCTTTGGCGCTTCTCCCCTGATAACATACCACACACACACGCGCGTCATCATTGTCAGTTCATCGCCATTCTCTCCTTCATCGCTGCCTCTTTAGCTCCACTCACGCCACTCATCGCTGCCTCTTCAGCTCCACTCACTCGCACACAGTCGAAGTAGTCTGTTGCCGCCACTTGAACACACTGAGGGAGGGCAGAGAGGATGAAGAGGGTGCTTGTACGTGACTCATCGTGGCCTTCGGTCTGGTGGGGCGCGTAGGTCTCGTCGAGCTTCCTCTTTCCACGCGGGTCCTCCTCGGGTGGGTCCATCTCTGCGAGAGAGAGTCTTTACTGAGGAGACTGAGGAGCAGACGGTCAGCAAGATCATCTGTGCAAGAAGATCTTGTGCATGCAGCTTCAATCTTGATTGCCCCTCCTAATTGGATGTGGCTCTCCAAATCGATTGAATTAACAAGGAAGACTGTCCAAAGCATCGTGTATGATTTTCTACTAGCTGGGAGTAAAGTACTACGTGTCACTGCTTGTAGTCCCTGTCTGGCTTCAATCAGCAACAACACAAAATCTGTTGTTGTCCTGTAGAAGATTTGTAGAGGGAGATGCATGAATTAGTCATATGCATGCATTCAAAATCTCGCCAACTACAACATGCATCTTCGAAGAAGGCAGTACACAAGAAGGATACGCAGAGGGTCTTGGTGCTTTCGTGTACCTCAAGAGGAAATGGAAGGTGGTGGGCTCTTCCTCTCAGGAATGAGGGGAGATCTCCTCTACTCGACAGCAGCACAGGCCTCAAAACTACAGCACCACCCACTACTCCTTGGTGCTGTGCTGTGCTTCGTGTGTGCAAGGAGCGCGTAGCAATTGCAGAGCGCGGGAGACCAACATCGCACGCGTGTGTGTGTTGTCCAAATGTACCCCTCCTCTATTCCCACACACTCCCACACACAGCTGTGTGGATGAAGCATATGAGAGGGTAGGGTACATGCACGCTAGAGTTCACTACGCACTCTCTGCTCAAGACTTAATGTGGCTGAGTGCACTAGTGAGGGCGATACCATTCATCATCATGAAGGGGGTTGGAATCGATTCCCAAAACAATCATCTTATCAGCACCGTCCATATAACAGGACATGTAGCTCTTTGCTTGATGTTGAAACAAAGGTAAGGTACAGGAACCCACTGGGTAGGAAGGTAAAGATACACGAGCACACACCACAAGCGAGAATGGAGAAATAGTGACGATGATGGACGCTCAGATAACCCATTCGTCCCCAACACTAGAGGCAAGGGCTTCTCCCTCGGTCTCTTCCATTTGCAGAGCAACTCTTCGCTGGATGATGACTCTGTAATACGAAGACGTCGAGTGAGCATTCGTCTGTTAGAATCGCAACTTGCATGAGCCCATACCTAGCAATTATATTGAGGATGTTGTCATCATCCTTAACTTCACGTACAAGCGAATCCTCCTGAGGGAGAGGTGCGTTAACGTAAGCTCTCTTGGCATAAGCAATGATCAGAGATTAAGGAAGAGGCCGTACGACAGGATTCAAAGGACCTAACGTCTGCAGGCCTTCCAGCAGCGTCTTGGCACGATGTTGGGCTGTAACAGAAGTTGCCATCAGCGGTCAGCGAATACGTATAAGCGTCAATGGATGGATGACATACTTCGCGGAGTGATCGGAACCAAGTTGGACGCAGGCGGAGGAGGCGCGACAGGCGGTTGCCTCTTCTCCTTCTTCCGTTGTAGTTTCTCAAGTAGAGCCTTCTTCTCTTTGTCAAGCAATGCCAGCTTCTTTTCGGCCTCTTCAAGCTGGAGCTGTAGTTCCTTCACTTCGTCCATTATGTGAGCTATTTCCTTCTCCTTGGTGATTTCAGTTTGCTCGAGCTCGCCCTCCAGCTCTTTAATTCGCAGCCTGTTTGCCTTCTTCTCGTTCTCGAGAGCTTCTTCCTTGTCCTTGAAGTGCTGGAGCTCGATCTCCATCTCCCGCACCCGTTTTTCGAACTTTTCCTTGATCTCCTTCTTCTTGGTGAGGTACGTCTGTTTGACTGATTCGATTGCCCTGTACACATGCAAGGTAAGTCATGTCGTATGATGAAGCAAAACTGAAAGCGATACGTACGATTCTATCTTGAGCGTCATCTCACTTTTGAGAGCGTCAAGTTCCGCTCTGGTCTTCTGGAGCTCGGTCTCATCAACATGCGACGATGGCAGCTGGAACTCCACCCTTTTTTCACGCGAGATACCGTCCATTTCATCCAGTTCCTTCAACCAGTTCATAGCTTTGGACTTCATCTCGGCGTTACGCTGGTTATCGCGTCTTGTAGCACTTTGCTGTGACGACTGTGATGAGTTGGCCGCCATGTTTTCTCCGGCCACTGCCTGCTTAGCGAGTGATTCCTGATAATTCTTCTTGAGCTCGTTCATGCGTGACTTGAGTCCAATTCGCTTGCGAGTTTCCTCCTTGAATCGCTCACGTTCGAATTCGAGTTCTTTCTCTAGTGAGGCCTTCGCCTCATTCAGCCTTTGTAAGTCCAGACTTTGCTCTTCGATCTTATGTTCGAGCTCCTTCACTCTATGCGCGTGTTGTAGATCAAGATCTTCGAGTTCCTCCCTATGACCCTTCTCCATCTTCATCCTTTGTTCAGCTATCTGAAACTCGAGATCCTCATTACGGTTCTCCGCTTCTGAGAGTCTCTGATGCAGCTCACGAGCCTTTTTCTTTACGGCCTAAACAGTATTGTGAGTTAAGAGAAATCTCTCGAGATGAGGAAGGTCACTTACTTCATAGCGGGCGAGTCCCATTTGTTTCTCCTGCTGTAAGCTCACCAATATGGCCTTCAAATCGTCCATCGTTGTAGCAGATTCCGTCGGCTCTGGAAGCGGTGGAAGTGGAAGTTTCGGCCTTTCTTCTTTGGCATCGCCTGGCTCGAGTGGCTTCTGTACGTCTTCTCCAGATTGTTGACTATCTTCAGCCGGCTTTTGAGATGGCGGTGCTGAAGGAAATAATTGATCAGTGCTTGTACTGTGAATGATTCTAGGGGCGAGGCTTACTTTGCGGAAGAGGCCCACTTGGACGTGGTGGAAGATGCCTAGCAGGGCGTGCAGGAAGAGACGATAAGGGAACCTTGTGGCGCCTGTTAAACAATAAATCAGTTAGACTAAAAATCAGAGATTGGTTGTGAACATTTAAGCTACCTCAGCGTGACATTTTGTTCTTTCTTGAGCATGAACTGCTTGTATTCAGCGACCTCATTCTTCTTCTCCTGCTGGTTACCGCTGATCGCCAAAGAAACCGGAAGTGGCATTGATTCCTTTGAATCGCCGTCGGCAGGGTCAACACCTGTAAGGCGAGGGGCGTGGATCAGATGCCTTTCGATTTCAGTTTCATAGTTGGGGCTGTCTACCTGTAAGCAGCATTTTGACCTCTTCCATGGTTAGACCATTGACACCGAGCGCTTGCAGCTTAGCCTGGATCTGTTCGAAGAATCCAGTCCATTCCGTCGGCAGGTTCCGGAACTACCATTGCAAAGCGTTCATGAATCTAAAGCAGCAACGAACGTGGAGAGGTCAAGTAGTACCTCTACTCCCTTATCATCTGATATTCCGATGTGACCTTTGTGTTGGACGCGCATCGGAACGCCAACATTGAGCATGCCAATCTGCTCCTCTGCAATTTGCAGTGCCAAGTCCTGCAGCAGCATCTTGATGTTAGCAAAGAAGTGAGAACCCTTCACATAGAGCGAGCGTACATCGACGAGATTCTCGCCTGGCCTGCTGTAGTGGTACCTATGTTGCGGATTGCTCGGAAGACCAATCCTGAAATCATCCTCGTCCTTTTCTGTAATTACCAAATTGTCAGTATCACGAATTTTTGAGTAAATATTTTTTATATTGCTTATTTTAATATTTGCATCTTCTCAGGGAGTCTGCACATACTCTTTTTGCTGAAGATGGAAAGGCGACCACCAGGTTTCTTAAGACGTTCCGATAAGCGGCTCGTAGCAGACATCTTTCGCTGCGACCGCTTGCTCAATTCTGCACGTGCCCTCCATCTCGATCAGCAGTCAATAAAACAAAACCACAAATTTCAAATTATGAAAGAAAAGAAATGTAAAAATGAAAATGTGAAGAATTTGGCGGGAAAGCAGCACCAGTCAAGGAACCAGAAGCAGAGCGTGTGACTGTGGCGTACTCCTCTTTATCATCATCGCCCTGAGGGGCCGAAGAGTCGAACGTGGGCGAAGACGCGGATGGGGAGGAGGGCGCTGATGATGAGGAAGGGGACAGCGGTATGAGTGCCGGCGACGAAGCGGCCGGCACCAGACTGGGCGGCAGTCGCGCGGGGGACGTAGGCGGCGACATCACTGAGCCAGCACCTATCGAAGGGCGCCCACGGCGGGCAGGTTGGCGCAGGCTGGCCGGCTTGGGTGGCGGCGGCGGCGCGACCCTCGGTGAATTCTCCGCCTCGCTCAAGCGTGGCGACTCCTCCGCGCCAGCTTCACCAATCCGCGGCGACTCTGTGCCCGCGACCGGCGCTGCTTCCGGTGTGGGCGGCAAGGTCGGCAGTCCCGCCTTGGCCAGGCGCACGAGCGGCGGCTCCGAGGGCGGGAGCGACTTTGGACGCGAAGGGGGCAGCATCGTCTTGCCTGTGGCCGCCGACACCGATGCCGGCTTCTTCTTGTCCTGTTGATCGTACTCTCCTGCCTCCTGTCCGTTATCATCAGGCGAACGAGGGCTGAAGAGCAGCGGGTCATCCGGTGGAGGAGGCGGAGGAGGATCATCGGGCGGTTCGTCCACCGGAGGTACGGGCACCGGTGCAGCAGGTTCGGGTTTGGGCTCGACCTCTGGTTGAGGCGTAGTTTCCAGGCTTGCTGGTGACACTGGCGAAGAGCGGCTCTCCGGTGTGATCGGACTCGGCGCAGGTTCGCTTGCGGCGGAGGGCGTCTGCGGCAATGGAGGCAATGGGGAGGCCGGAAGTGGCTTGCCGGGCAGGCGCAGGTGAACAGGACGAGTGCCGGTGCTCGGCGCCCGCTTGCGTGACACCTGCTCAGGAGGCGGTGTAGACGTTGGCGTGGAGGACGGGGAAGTCGGTCCATCAGCAACAGCATTCGTAGACTCCTTCGCCTTTGGCGTATCGGCGTACTCCAGTTCAGTCACGGCACTGATTTCCTGCTTCTGCTCGACGGGTTCAGGCTTACTTGTGCTCCGCAGCTCCCGTAAGACCCAACCCTGCGAGCGGTCAGGTTGAGGAGGAAGTTCACCGCCGCCCCTTAAGTCCCTTTGGCTGTTTGATCTCGGCTTGGACACAACTGCATCGAAGCCTCCCGAGGTATCTATCCTTTGCACCACCTCGGACCTAGCTTCCACAACAGCAGACGAAGGAGTCGATCGCGCCGACGACGAGCCGCCAATTGTATGCTCCTGCATCATGAGCGCAAGCATCTTAGCTTCGAGCTCACGCCGACGCTCAAGGATCTCCTTATCAATGACGCTTCCTTTGTCGCCTTCGGGCTCTTCATCCCTTTTCTTCTTCCTGTGGTCTCGATGGGAGTCTCTATCGCGGTCACGACTCTTATCTCGGTCGCGGTCTCGGTCCCTATCACGATCTCTGTCACGGCCTCGGTCACGGTCACGATCCCGATCCCTATCCCTATCACGGTCTCGATCAGAGCTCCTGTCACGATCGCGGTCTCTGTCACGATCCCGATCCCTGCTCCGGTCACGGTCCCTGTCGCGCTCTCGATCACGATCCCTCTCCCGGTCTCTGTCTCGGTCCCTATCGCGGTCACGACTCCTATCACGGTCGCGGTCTCGGTCCCTATCTCGGTCCCAGTCCCGGTCGTACTCGCGGTCTCTGTCTCGGTCGCTGCTGGTGTAGGCGAAGCGGTCTTCCACTTTAGGGGCAACGCCATATTCACCCCATCTTGGATCCCAATCTCGATCTCTGTCCCACTCGCGTCCATAGAGTTCTCGTTCTCTGTCCCACTCCCGCGAACCACTACCACCGTCGCGGTACATAAACACAGGCTTTTCGTCACGCCCCACTGTTCGTCGCCTATCTACCGGCCGTTCCTCCTCCAGATAGATCGCCTTTCTACCCCTCGGTTCGAAATCATCACCATCCCCATGCATGTCGAAGACGCCCTCCAGACCTGCTCGTCTCTGTTGTAAATAAAGGAGGCAGTTAGGACTTCCATCGCCATCCCTTGGTGTCTCTCCAAATCCATACCTGGCTGGAGTACGAGCGGCCCTGGCTGCCGCCGTACTGCATGGCTGGCCGAAGCTTCTTCCCAAATCTGATACTGGCAGTACTTCTTACTTGCGCTTCTTAGCTATCGTGTGGTGCGCACCTCAAGGTTTTTCTCTCAGCTCTTGTTTACCGTAAAGCCAAGCTTTACCTGCGCAAAAAAGGAATATGTCACCGTTGAACCCGTGGTGCTACGTAACCAGGAATGTTGTGGTAGGAATGTGTGCATTGTCATATTTCAAATATCTTCATGGCCAATTAATTGTGTATTTCATGAACCGGTAACTTTGAAAAAATCGATACCACCAGATTTTTTCCATCATCTTTACTTGCAGCCATGTCCTCCCGAAGCTTCTCCGCCTCGTCCATCTCCTTCTTCTCTGCCCTCTTCGTCCTCCTCCTTTCTTTCGCGTTCGTGGGCGCCCGAGCCAGCTGTATCGTCACTATCAGTCTCTATGCTGCGCCGACGTGCGACGACTTCACCGTATCGTGCGTCTGGCTGGACACAGCTAGCGCGGGAAACTGTATCCCTCTCCACCTTCCCGACCAGTCCGACGTTGCGGCCAAGGTAGACTGCGATAATCAGGTTACCACCTGGTATAATGGAACCACATGCACCGGGACACTTGTAGGCACCGGGACGCCCTACGGACCCGCCGTCAACACGACGACGAATCAATGCGTCAACTTCGGGTATTGGTATCTCACATTGGGCTACGGCGAGCTTCCATGCAATAGCGCGACGAAGATGGACTCCATCATGATGACCATCTTCGCAGCCATTCGCGCCATAGCTTTCTGAATTTATTTTTAAACGAGATGCAACGGAGGCCGGGAAGCACCAAGCAGTAATTTATTTAATTATTTTTCTATTGTACTCGACGATGTTTGTTCAAAATACAGACACAGATGTAAATTCTACCTCCCAATTGTAGCTTGCGCAATTTCCAAACTATTTCGAAATTTTGAAACGTTTTCCAAAAAAATTCGGTTCCTTCTTCCGGCTTCTTTCCGTCCGGTACCTGTGGCACATCAAAACACACGGACGAGGTCCGATCGGATCGGCTGCAGCCCAAGTCCTTGCCTCCTCATCTCTTCAGCATCCGGACCAGCGGAGAGGAGGACCACAAGTGTTCGCCCCCATTCTCTCATCGCGGGCCCGGCTCATCATTCACATAATTGGCTCCTAATCTTTTCCTTTAATTCAATCTTCATCTCTCCTGAGAAATTCAAATTTGTCCCGCTACACGTCCCGCAATCATGTCATCGAGAGTCGCTGCTACCCCGAATGCCAAACGTGCCGGCAAGAATGCCTCTTCTTCTTCCACCTCTTCGCCCCTCCTGCGGGACATCTACGGTGTGCGAGATGAGATCAATCCCAAGATGCAGGACATGACCCGTCCGCAACTCGAATCGTTCAATTTTGCCATGCAAGACGGCCTCTCCTATGCCGTGCAGAGCCTCCACCCCGAGGAGTTCCGCGTGACCAACGGCCCCGCCGTCCGCCTCTGGTACGAGGATGTGCAGGTGGCTAAGCCCTCCCGCGATCAGAGCCTTGATGAAAAACTTTATCCTAGCGAGGTACCTCATTGCCCCTTGTGTTCCAATTTTTTCCATTTCCATTCATATTTGGAGTTTTGTTTAAAAATTGATGAAAAATTTGCTATCCAATTGATTTGATTTTTGCATTTACCTATTTGTGATATTCTTTTTCGAAATCAAAAAAAAGAAGTCCGTCCTGCACAATGCTAACGTTGTGTCTTGTACTTGTTGTGCTGCAGTGCCGTGAAGGTGCATTCACCTACGCCGGGCTCTGCGTGGCAACAATAGGTTACCAGGTAGGAGAGAAAACTGGCCGCATTCAGCGCAGCATGGGTAAGATCCCTATCATGGTCAAGGTACAAACTGGCGAGCCCTTGAATGTGAGGTGATTGATGTTGAGAAACACTGGTGATTGATTGTTCTCGTCTAGTCGAACAGATGTCATCTAGAACACCTCTCGCCGGCGGAGCTTGTCCGCGCAAAGGAGGAGGCAACTGAGTTGGGCGGCTACTTCATCATTAACGGTTTGGAGAAGATTATCCGATTGATCTGCATGCCGAGACGTAACTACGTATGTTTGCGCTGATCACGGTTTCCGTTTGATATCTATCTTACACCTCATTTTGTGTGAATAGCCCATGGCTGTGCAGCGACCATCATGGGCCTCCAAGGGATCTTATTACACTCCTCATGGTATCCAGATCCGTAGCGTCCGAGTGTGCGTCTTTCTCTCGTTCTAAGCTATCGTGTTTGCATGCTCATGTACTCTTTCTATAGGGACCAAACAAATCAAAACATTACCTTACACTATCTGTCCAACGGCTCTTGCACACTGCGCATATCACTCTTCAAACAGGAATACTTCATCCCGGCCATTCTCATTCTTAAGGTGACATATATATGTTTCTATTGTGACTGTATACACTTCTAATCAATTGGTGGATTACAGGCTCTCATTCCAACAACTGACAGAGAGATTTATAACAGCTTAGTGCGTGGTGATGTTGAGAATACCTTCTTAACAGACCGGTATGTGGCAATTCTCACTCTCACCGATAGTTGCTTTCTCAAAGAACTTTTGCTCTGCAGTGTTGAGGTCATTCTTCGCGAAGCGAAGGCTTACGAGAACATGGAAACCAGGGAGCAGTGCCTCGCTTACCTTGGATCCAGCTTCCGCATTGCTCTGCGTGTCCCAGAGCGTATGACAGATGTACAAGTGGGTCAATACTTGCTCGACTGGCACATTTTCGTACATCTCAACCCATCGAAGAATAAGCAGAAATTCGACCTTCTCACGTATGGCAACCTTAATGTATTTAGGCAATGTTCATCTGGCTAACATGATTACTACCAGGTTCATGATACGTAAACTCTACTCGCTTGCCAGCGGGGAAATCGGACCGGACAACGTCGACTCGCCGATGAACTTCGAGCTGTTGCTCCCTGGTCACGTTTACTTGATGTTCCTCAAAGAGAAGCTGCAGGAGTGGCTTGTGGGACTAAGGATGATTCTTAACAAGTTACACACGCTCCCTTCGGCCAAGTCTTCATTGACATGGGAAGAAGATCCTGGTACGTCCCGTCCATCATCAATCGTAGTACGACATGCAATATTGACCAGCCATGATGTGTAGATGCGTACCTTAAAAAGGCCATGGAGAAGAACTTCGATGTGGGCAAGAGGGTCGACTATTTCTTGGCTACAGGAAATCTGGTCTCTTCCACTGGTCTTGGTCTCATGCAGCTCAACGGTTTCGTGGTTGTGGCTGAGAAGCTCAATTGGCTGCGATATTTCTCTCATTTCCGTTGCGTCCATCGTGGTGCCTTCTTCACCACGATGAAGACGACTGCCGTGCGTAAGCTCATGCCTGAATCCTGGGGTATGTACATCGTCTTGATCTTGGCATGATTCTTAGAAGTTAATGCTGACTTTTGAATTAGGATTCTTCTGTCCTGTGCATACGCCCGACGGAGCGCCTTGCGGTCTTATCAACCACTTGACGGCTGTGTGCAGGGTACCTCTATTTTGTTGGTCTAGCAGACTGTCAAGTGCAGTTGATTTACCACCACTTTTGCTTTAGCTCATCACGCAGCAGCAAGATACACGCAAAATGGCTTCTCTCCTGATCTCGCTCGGCGTATCACCTGTGTCTCAGTCCAATCTCTTCCCCTCCGATCAGTACCTTGACGTCATCCTTGACGGTGAGTGTATCCGCCCGCGTATTGATTTAACTTGCCTAATCTTTGCCACCCCAATCCAGGTGAGTTGATGGGCTTCGTACCCCATGCTGCCGCTCCACAGTTGGTTGAAAGGCTGCGCTATCTGAAAGCGAAGAAGCTAGAAGAAGTTCCATGGACGCTCGAGCTCGGTCTTATTCCATCAGGAGCCAGCAAGCAGTATCCAGGTCTATTTATGTGGACTACACCAGCGCGTATGATGCGGCCCGTCAAATATCTCGCCACAGGCGACCTTGAGTATATAGGTTCCTTTGAACAAGTGTACATGAGCATCGCTGTGCTTGACGAAGATCGCAAGGGGAAGGAGAACATCTACACACACCAAGAAGTCCGCCCAATGAGCATGCTTTCCGTGGTGGCCGGCCTCACGCCCTTCTGCGACATGAATCAGTCTCCTCGTAATATGTACCAGTGCCAGGTACGCCACTGCTCATTCATTTTTGTAGTGATGTTCTCTTACATTGAATTGCTTCGGGAATAACAGATGGCCAAGCAGTCCATTGCTACGCCCTGCCACTCCTTCCAGCACCGTACCGATAACAAGATTTACCGCATTCAGAACCCACAAGCTCCAATTGCACGCACGACAATTTATGATGAGTACGAGATTGACGATTACCCGATTGGAGCCAACGCGATTGTTGCTGTGCTTTCTTACACTGGTAGGATCGACTTAAGTCTTTTCGATCTATTAATGTGTTGATGGTTAATATGCCCCAACAGGCTACGACATGGAAGACGCTATGATCATCAACAAATCAGCTTACCAGCGAGGATTCGGGCACGCCAGTGTTTATAAGGTCCGTAACGCTTTTCCGACGTATTGCAGAGCATAAGCTTACGATGTGGATCTCTAGACCGAGCTCGTTGACTTTGCCAGAAGGGAGAAGCGAGGTGAAGCACCTAAGTATATCGCTAATCCGTTGGTGGAGGACACTACCACCACTGTGGATGGGGAGATGCAGCCAATTAAAAAACGCTACTGCGAGGAACTTGACGAAGACGGCCTACCGTACGTCCCTTCGCATTGCATGACCCTAAGCTGGCAAATTATTTACCAGTCTCTGCTTTCTTAGTGCTCCAGGTACAAGGTTAGACCAAGGATCGCCGTTCTATGTTACTGTCGATGGCGGTACTGGAAAGCCGCATTTGCATCGCTACAAGGGGAAGGAAGAGGCCGTTGTCGACGAGGTTCGCGTCATTGGTTCGTTCCTTCATTTTCGATGCACCCATGACCCGACGTGCTGACTGTATTTCTGTAGACACATCTTCCAAGGGTCTTATTCAACGCGTTTCTATCAAACTTCGGCTCGATCGTAACCCAGTTATTGGCGACAAGTTCGCATCACGACACGGACAGAAGGGTGTTATGTCCCAACTGTGGCCACAGGAAAACATGCCGTTCAGCGAGTCCGGAATGTCACCCGACGTTATCATCAATCCTCACGCCTTCCCTTCGCGTATGACAATTGCTATGTTGATCGAATCGATGGCATCCAAGTCCGGCGCGCTTCACGGAATGTTCCAAGATGCCACTCCGTTCAGATTTGACGAGAAACACACTGCCGTGGACTATTTTGGTCAGCAGCTGCTAGCTGCCGGCTACAACTACTATGGCAACGAGCCCATGTACTCAGGCATTCTTGGCTGTGAGCTTCGTGCTGATATCTACCTCGGAGTACGTTTTCTGCTTGGCCTTCCAATGCCTGTAGGCACTAAGCCGTGGATCTTCTTGGATTAGGTTGTGTACTACCAGCGTCTGCGTCACATGGTGAAGGACAAGTACCAGGTGCGAGCTACTGGCCCAGTGCACCAGCTCACGCAACAGCCCATCAAGGTACGTGCTTTGCCTCACCATCAAGTCAATTGCCTTCCACTAATTTGGTCTCAACACAGGGTCGTCAAAAAGGAGGCGGTATCCGATTCGGAGAGATGGAACGCGATTGCCTTCTTGCGCATGGAACGTCTTTCTTGCTTCAGGACCGACTCTTCAAGTCCTCCGATTACTCTCGAGTTCGTTCACACCATCACTTTAGAATGCCTGTTCACATGTCTGATCCTTACTCTTTGATATTACAGAGCTGGGCTTGTAAGAGCTGTGGCAGCTTGATCTCACCCACCACAGTGCGAGATCCCAAAGATGGCCATCGTAAGGTATGTTGTACTCACCGCCTCACATACTCTAGCCTTGATCTTTACGGCAAACACACTTTGGTGCACACGATGCGCCCTGGGCGAGAGGCAATGCGACCCTCGCTCGGGTAAGTTGTGAATGTGTACCCATTCAATTTGCCCATAGCATACCTTGGACGTGGGATCATCTGTATGGAGAACGCTGCACTTCTCGGCATTCTTCTCTGATCCTCATCCTACATTTAAATTTCATCCTTATTTTATATCTTCATTCCTTCATCAGTCTGATCTGAGTTCTTGCTTGTTCAGGTCATCTGCCGCTTCTGTGAGTCGAAGGACGGTGTGACAGCTAT
>CDEZ01023378.1:0-36693 GCA_000826365.1 Acanthamoeba royreba
CCTCAGGGCAAGGATGAGGGCATGATTGTGCCGCCACTTCCGTTTGTGCCGGAGCGGTTTGTTAAGAGGGATCCTAGCGCTGCTCTTCCTAGGAGGACTCAGGCCAAGGTTCGATTCTTCAGAATCAATCTCAACGTTAAATTTTGTGTCTTACTGCTGTGATTATAACAGCTCAAGGGTCACCGTCCCATTCACCGTTGCTGTGATCGAGAGAATGTCTTCCTGGCTGTCAAGGATCATGATGAATGGAGCGCGCTTACTGTACGTCCTAAACATCACTTCGCTCTGCTTCTTCATCTTTAACAGTTGTGTGGGTGTTTGTTTCAATAGGAGCACTCCGAAGAGAAGACAGGCAAGGTTTTCGTACGCGGAGTGTTTGGTTATGGTAACATCACTGCCTTTGATCTTTCCAACGCCGCTGTCGACATCTTCGTACAGTCGTCTCCTCCCTACGGTGCCTGGACGCATGTCACGTCGACTGTCACGGATAAGCTGGGACGTCTGAAGCACGAAATAGAATTCAACAAGCTTCCCATCCAGAAGACCCCCGGCCAGTACCCTGTTCGCTGTGTCGTTGGTGGCGACTTCTCCGTTGCCGCCGGTCAGCTGTGGATTCTCGAGCGTGGCGTTGGTGGTGTGGTCTACGACATTGACGGCACGCTGACACCTGGAGACGACCAAATCGTGCTCGAGATGACCCTTGCCAGCGTTAAAGCGCCGTTCGATCCGGCCCAGCGACCCGGTGCTGTCGCCCTCTGCAAAGTATGGGCAGCTAAAGGCTATTTGCCGATCTACTTGAGGTTAGTTTATGACATGTCCTCATCTCATGCCCCATGTGTGATGCTAAACATCTTTCCCATGCACGTGCCTGCAGTGGAAGGTCAGGATCAACCTACTATCTCACGCGTGAGTGGCTCATGACCCACGGTTTCCCTCCCGGCCTTATTCTTCACACCGACAAGCACGCGCCGACGCTGCCGCTCTACTCCTCAGTGGGTATCTTCAAGCGTGACCTTATCAACATGCTCAAGCAGCAAGTTGGCATGAAGTTTGGCGGTCTTTATGGTACGTTGCATTCCACCAGTAGCGTTCTCGCTCGGGTGTGACACTAACTCTTTGTACCTTCGGATTCAAGGTAACACGATGACCGACGTCCGTGCCTACGAGGAAGTGGGTCAGCCCAAGGATCGCACTTTCATTGTTGGCAAGTTCGGCGGCAAGAATGGCACATGTATGTTGAGAAATCTTGAGCAGTGGGTTGACGTGATGAAGAAGCTCACCTGTATTCCTTGCTGGTGTTGTTGGTGTACTGCAGTCGATGTTGGTTCCAACTTCGTGTCACACATCCAATACGTGGTCGACAACATTCCCGATGCTGACGTTCCTGCGCCGAGGGAGTTCTTCGAGTGGAACTAGGCGGCCAGAACCAAACGACAGTTTTGGGCTTTCGTGTGCTTGTCAGAGTGTACTAGACTAATGAATTCCTCCTGATGACTTTCACTATAGAGCCTTTATATACATCCCACTCCTGGCCTCTCTCACCTCTTCCGGAGTTATACCATCTCTGATCTACGTTACAGAGAGGAGATCGCGACATGAGATCTCGACTCACCGACTGCCTCTTACTCTTCGCACACATGGCTTTCCTCCTCCTTTACTGCTTTCAAGTGACTTTCTTGCTGGAGAGTCACTATCAATCTCCCTCGCTCGGCATTCTCTATCGACACTCAGGAGCCACAGCAAGCCTTGCATGCCCACTGCAAAAACGAGGCTGATGCTATCATCGAACAATTGAAAGAGCAGGTCTAGCGTCCGGAACGTTCCGGACGAGCCAAGAACCTCTGACCGTGAAGGATCGTATCCAGGTCTAAGGCTGAAGGTACCATGATGAAGAGGTTGAAGAAGCTAAGTTCCCAACTAAAGTTTTTAAGCTTTATTAGCTGTGCACGGAGCGCAAACATGAGGATCCTATGAAACGAGTCTCCGGATAAGGTCTGCTTGTTTAGATGAAGCTGACGGCAGAAGCAGTTCGTGGAATGCACGGACACAGACGTGACAATCCTTTGTGCTTGGCCGAACAAGTGGCGAAGCTCTGCATGCATCGCCATCCTGATCAGCTCCTTCCGCCTCTTCAGGGCTGGATAAACCAAAGAACAAGGTCAAGCGTACCTCACTAACGAGACATCGACCGGCCGTTGCGGCGCTCGGACCTACTTCGAATGCTGGCGGTTCAGGACCGACGGCGATCTCGCACCCTCGATCATGACACGAGAACCGGTCTTGGAGCGAAGCGCAGTTGTTGAGGAACTCAAAGTCGGCCTGATGACACTTCATCCCCTGCATTCCATTCAACAGTGAGCGCATGTGGCCGGTGGTACAGCATCATCCGTACCTCTCTCGAACACGGAGCGTTACAGTCCTCACCAGGTGACGAGGTCAACACTTCCAGTTGCGAATGTGGCATCACGCGGAGGTGATCCGGCAGGTATCCGCAATGCCTTCGATCAGCAAGTATGAGCCTACGCACCAGTTAGAAAAGATGGATGAGCTCACATGCGTCTCGCTCCATCCACTTCAGAGTCAAGATCGGACGGAGCACACGTACGTGTTGCCCTTGTGGTTGAGCATCAGCGAGTGATTGTGCGTGCCTCTGGGCGTGTCCCACATGGCCAACGGAGCTATAGTTATCGATCCGACGCGTTAGCGTTGAGTCACATAGGACATTCATGAATGGAGAATAACGTACTGACGATCGATGCAAAGTTCTCGCGCAGGTAGGGCAAGACGAAGGTCCTCCGCTGGCCATCCTCTAACCTGGTACTCTCGACGATCTCTGCCTCATCAAACAAACCTTGCATTCCATTCTCGTAGTTCTGATGATCGTCAATTCGTTATCAGGTCAGCGGCTGGTTTCGGTGCCTCCATTGATTCAAGTGCAATGTTACCTCCTTGAGCAGGTGTTCCACTGAGGCGAACAGTACAACTTCTTCGTTCAGCTTCATCCGCTTGAAGTATCGCGTGAACTGCTCCTTCCCCAAGTCTGCGTGAATGGTGGTGGAGTGAGAGCCAGAACGGAGATCATCAATGGCCGGAGCTGCTTGATGTACTGCTTCCTTTCTCCCCAATGTTATAGTTCCGACTGACCTCAGGCACAATGCACTCTCGTCCTCGGCTCACACCAGAATGCCTCATCCAGTGGTCCCAGTGATCGTCTGGCCACACTTCGCGCAGCTGTTTCACAGGTCAGGCGTCAAATCCCGATCATCAACGTGCATTCTCAGGCACACAGGCTGCACCTCTTCTACCCAGAGCTCTTTCTTCATCATCCACCCAAGGCCGGGGAAGTAACCAGTTCGGAAGAGGCGCTCGGAGTTGTGCACCATGTGCTCGAATCCATTGTCGTTCCACGACGAAATGCACCAGATGGAAGGATCCCTGATCACAGCGCACAAGAGAGAAAGAGGTACTCACGTCACTTCACGCATTCAGTCTGCTTGCCGTGGCGGATGTGTACTCATCCAGGAGTGTGGCTAGCTGCTCGAAATAGAAGGCAAAGTCAGGCGAGACAATCATGTCGTCCTCCACAACGATCACGTGCGAATGGCGGCGCTCTTCGAACAGCGTTTCAAAAACGAACCTAGTGTGCGTGTGTGAAACACGAGTAGGAGTTAGGGAGTGACGGTACTGCATCTGTATTGGTGACATTCTCTTGGACTCATACCGATAGTGATGAGCTATGTGCATTGTAGATGAAGCCGTCGATGTAGCGGATCTGCTTTTGGTCAGATGGACGAATGCTGGGTACTCCCTGATGACTTGGGCGACGTCTTCTTGATTGCCGTCCTGGCTCACGTACAGTGCGAACCGGGAGATGCCCTTGACCTTCTCCAGGGACGCGAGGGTCTCGCGCAGGTAGTCAGGCCGGTTGTATGCCAGAACCACCAAGGCCGGATCCTCCATGTTCTGTGTAAGGTAAGGAGAGAAGAGACTCACTTGATGATACATGGAGGCAGCATGCGTTCACCTTCACACACTTACCCAATAGGACTCATAGTCAGGGTTGATGTCTGTGCGGCCGTTTCGTATCTGCCGGCGCAGCTCTTCTCGCCACTCCTGCCCGGCCCGTTCCACATCCGTCCCTCTCTCTCGTCTCCATCGGCGCTTCTCCTCGAGCCGTCCCTCCACTCCACCTCTGTTCCTTACTCGCAACTCGTCGGAGCTATCCTTCATCATCGCGTCCTCCGACACTGGCATCGTCCTCGGCTTGCTCTTCTTGTACGTGTAGTCGAACTCGGGCAGAGGTGGCGTCACGCTGGGTTGGGCAGTCGACGTCTGCCAGGACTCGAGCTCATCATCCCGTGACCAGCTTCTTCCTGTTCCTCGACTCTGCTGCCGAGGCACCGGTTCATCTCCACCCGCTGTCGGTGGCCTTCGCGGCTTCTCTGCTTCCAACGTCCTGCTGCGTTCCTCGCGGATGTTCGTCGGCATTCGTTCTTCCGGCTGTGACGCTCGCCAGCTGATCAAGCCCGGCTCCGCCGGTTCTGCCTCCGCTTGTGGCCGATTGAGGAGGAAAAGCCACGCGAGTGCGATGGTCAGCCATATCATCACCATGCCACAGGACAGCAGCAACGTAGACCGCCGGCACACCCGCCGTCCCGGTCGAGCAGTAGTGGTGCTTGATTTCGGCACTGCGCGCCACTGCCGCTCCATGTGCTGCCGCCTCTTGTGAGGCAAAAGGAAGAGGAAAGTGAGGCGGAGGCGACTATGCTCGTAAGCGCGGACAGCAGTACTGCGAGCAAGAGGACGAGCGAGCAGCGGTGATCAATTTTCTTACAGGGACTGTAAAATCCTCTTTAGGAATATTTCCGGAAAAGGAAAGAAGAACAGGAATTTAGGTAATGCAACGTTGAAAAAATTTATGTTATTCATATTTATGGAATGTTAGGAATGTTGGCGAAACGGAAACGCAAATTTCAAATGCTTGTAATGCAGAACACCGATTGGTCCTACGAAGTGATTGGAGGAGAGCTATCGTGCTTATTCTTCTTCTTCGTCCGCTTGAGTGAAGAAGATGAAGCTGTCGGTTCTCTTCGGTCTGGTCTTGGTCGCTACACTGCTGGCCAGCTTTGGGGCCACGTCCGTTCACGCTTCTATCGGCTGCCTCGATGAGAATGGCAACCCGGTCGATTGGTGGTACAAACGATGATGATTTTTTTGCTCATTTCATTATTCGTTTTTGCAGAAAATAGACATTAAAATATGATTTAATGCAGGATCATTCTCAAGTCGCCGGAGTTGAGGGGAAGTTCCAACCCGAACGCCGCCAGTGGTAAGTTTGACCTTTTACAATTATTTTCATATTTCTTTTCTGACTTTATTTTATTTATTTTGGGTGCATTTCAATTAAAATTAAAATCGAGCCAAGTCCAATAGGAGTTAAAATTAAGCTGAAGTGAAAGGATCTCACCTTGTCCGCTATGAATGCAGGTTATGGCTATGCGTATGCCGATGTGAACAATCCGAACATCGTGCTCACTAACAATGTACGGACAGGACTTGGTGCTGTGAAGGTTCCAGGCTGCGACTGGCGTGTGACTGATTGTGTTGTTGTGGTGCTTCGTTTTTCTGCTGCAGCGCCTGGACACCAACACGAATGGCGCTCTCGGCTCGACGCTGAATCAGATCTACGGCGCCGACTCGTCCAGCGTCGGTTGGCTGATGTACAACGGTGCGGAGAGCTTTACGCACATTCTTTCGAAAGAAGTGAAATTTGAGGTAAAAGCACTGACAAGACTAACTGAATTGCAGATGAGTCGCCTGGTGGTGGGCAGCACGGTTCGAGCGGTCACACCAAGGGCGACATGGGCTTTGATGCCAACGGTGGTTTCTGGCTCGTGCACAGCGTCCCGCGCTTCCCCGCTCCCACGTCGAGCTCGTACTCGTACCCTGCTGATGAGAGGAAGTACGGCCAGTCCTTCATCTGCATGAGCTACGGTACTATCCTTGATCTGGATTCCTCGAGGGCTGATGTACTCATCAATGCCTTCCTTCACATGATCAGACCTCACCAATCTTAACCGCGTGGCGGCCGGCTTCCTGCTCAATAAGCCTTACATCTACGACTCCAACCTGCCTGTGCAGCTGGTCTCCTCGCTCCTCAACGTACAGACAGTGATCTCTGGCGAGTTCCAAACCAGGCTGGCGGCCACCAACGCTACGACTCTGCAGACCAAAGGTGGTAACCAGTTCCTCGCCTTCGCAAAGAACGAGAAGTGGGGTCAGGTATGCCTGTCCCTTCATTGCCTGTTACTGGTCATGCCATCCAGTCTGATGGCAGTCATGGACAGGATTTGTGGTCGAACCTTGTATCGCCCGCACTCAACTCGGACCTGCTAATTGAGACCTGGATGGACGGTGCCATCAGCAACAAGATGCCCTCGTTCTGCAGGCCCCAGTATCCCTACAACAACATCAACGTCAAGAATGTGGGGCTGGACTCCAATGTTGTGTGGTCTGAGACCCAGGACCACTCGAAGGTATGCAGACTTGAGTGCTGCATTTGTTATTGATCGCTGCCACACTCACCCGATCCTGATTCATCAGTGGGCCATCTCGCCCTCGATGCCCACTTTCTGCATCGGAGACATCAACAGGCAGTACTCACAGGCCAAGCGCGGCGGTGGCGCTGTACGTTTCACACATTTCAGACGAACGACCTGTGATCGTAAAGCTTACATTTTTTTCCTCGTGCCCCTAGGTGTGTGCCCGTAACTCAAACATCTGGGCAAGCTTCAACAAGGCTATCGTCGACAAGGACTCCTGCTGAACTTGCCAAATTTACCGATCCCTCTAGTGTTCGCTACTTGTTCATTTCGAGCTGATCCCAACTTTTCGATTCACCCTCAATTTCGCGCCCAAGACAGCTGTCCGACACCCGGACCCACTCAACCGTGAATACGTCGGCTCCACAACTCATTGAGATGCAGCACAAAGTGGGGCTTTTCCGTAAGCTGAGCCTGCAGCTCTGCGTTGGAGGAAGTCTGATCTTTTCTGAGCATAGCTAAATTCGAACCAAGTTGATTGAGTGACTGGTGACCATCCCGGAGTGGGAGTGAGGATCACCAACGACCCTGGTTCGTTCGAGATGATGGAGGAAACCTACTTTGACGTCCCCAAACTGGCTATGGGCTGCTCATCGCTTCCCACCTGCACATCATCTTGATCACACCATAGCCATGCGAACACACGCGTTTCGGACATTCCCAGCGTGATGAAGAATATTTAGATACGCTACAGCACGAACTCTCAGTTACCGGCAGCAGCACCAATAAAAACAACGGCCACACAGAGGACTACAAAGATTGCAAGACTGAGCACCATGAACCAGAAGGCGGCCTCGGCAAAGAGCAACAGACCAATGATCATGACGAACGGAATGAAGCAGATGCCCCAGAATGTGCGTCGAGTGTAGTTGGCCTCCTTTCCGCCACAATGCTCGCAGAAGACCGCTGCTGGCGCTCGGTAGGACTTGTAGTGACAGCAATCGTACCATCCTGCGTCATGCACGGGTGGTAGGGCCTTAGGCGTGTGAAGCTAGCCAAACTCAAGTGCTTGCGCTGCTGTACCGTGTGAACATTCGCACAGGAAGCAGTCCGTGCACTCGAAGAGGCAGCATCCGGTCTCACTTCTCTTTGCCGCCTCTGTTCGTCGAGTCCAGCATCCAGACTCTTCCAGCTCTCCTTGTGATACAGGTGCTGCTACACCTGACTCAACTGCCGTGTCGTTAAGAACTTCGTCAGTGTATCAATGAAGGTTGAGGGACGTTCCTCAAACAAACTGAACTCGATGAATGTACCATCAACAGGCGCACTGCTGCTGGAGCTTGACGCTTGAGTACTCTTCACCATGGTCATCTGAGGCACTTGTTGTGCTGTCCATCAGAAGTTACACCACGCGCATGTCTTAGTGTTAGGGACTGCTCTGCTATTGTAGAGGGAACACGGGCGCACCATATTGCAAGTGCTTGGAAAGATTCTTGGCCTTGTTGATCTGGTCTATGAGTAGGCTCACATGTTCGTCATTCACGTTGAGTTTGTCCTTCAGTTCGTCCGCTGACATCTCCGCCTGGTGCGTACGCATAAGCTTCCCACATATGGGAAAGAAATGAAAGTTAGATGAAAGAGGTAGGTACGAGGGTCTTGCCATCTATTCTGTGTTCATCGATAAGCACGCTGTCCTCGACCCACTCAGGGAAGTTCTCGATCCACTTTTTCGTTTCATCAACCGTCCATTCGTTGATTGCTTTGGCTGCAGCAAAGCTGAAGGGTTAAGATCATGATCCACGAAGCACGCACGGACCACCATCACCAACACGTTCACAAAGCATGCGTACTGATGTTGAGTCCGCGCTGGTCCGATGGTGGTGCTTCGCCGTGTGCTGCCTGATACCTGCACACCATCAAAGAAGCAATCGCCCCAAAGTTAGCTTGACATCAATCTGATTCAAGTGGATGATCACAATGAAGAGAATGGCGCACGCACTTGGCAACAGCGTCTCGAAGCGAATAGTTGGGATGAAGTTGGTCGAGAGTGAGGTTCTGTCGGCAGAGAGGACAGAAGTGCTTGCCATCGTCGCGCACCCATCGCTCGATGGATGCCTTCGAGAATGAATGTCCGCACGGCGCCACCATCGCCTCCTCCTGCACACATTGAGAGAATGCACACAATTCACCAATCAATCAGCACCATCACACTTACAACGTTTCCTGAGAAAAATTTGAAATATGCATACGTGTCATATTAATATTATCAATTTTTTTAGAATTGATTTTTATTACCATTCCTTTACTTCATATTTCCTTGTTAAATTAAAAAAATTCCTTGGTTATTAATCAATAAAGGGAAATTTAGAGATGCAACATTAACTAAACCGAAAAAAAAAGGAAAAAAAGGTTAGAAAAAAGAGGGCAGTACCATGAGGTCGAGGGTGATGGGGTCCTCCAGGATGCTGCGCAAACCGTCGTCCGCCATCTCTTCTTCGCTATGTTGAGGCTGACCGGAAACAAAGTTTAAAAAAAAGCGGCGGTTGCGAAGACGGAAGCAATAAAGGGACCGCAAACTCCACACAGAAGAATTTCAAGAATTGAATTTTGGGAAACAGTTTCATCTTTCAAATAGCTATTTATTGAAAAACTTTCGTGATCTGAGTACTCTTTCTGTGGTGGCAGCAACTCAAACGACGCAAAACAAATGCAAAACAAACAACAGGGACAGGGAAAACCGCAGCAAAACGGGGAAAACCATACAAAGACAGGGATAGAATTATGGTTTAACCAAACATTTTTTGGTTTTCCTCGTTTTGTAACAGTTTACCCTGTCCCTGTTGTTTGTTTTGCATTTGTTTGAGTTGCTGCTATCACAGAAATAGGCAACAATGAGCTTTGATTATCTGAGTGAGAATCATTGGTTTTGAGGTTTCAAACTGCAGAGTGCCCCTCAACTATGAGAGGTAGAGCACATGTTTTATTGTGTCTAAAAGGGAGATGTATTTGGCTTCAGTTGAACAACTATATGCAAATATGAGAGAGAAAGGTCATGTCCTTGCCAAAGTTTATATGGAATGTTGTAGTAAAAAGAGTGATGAGGAAGATAGTTGTAGATTATGCACATCATGAATAGTGCCTCACCCCAGTAGGCATGAGAAAGGCCAAAATTTTGGAGCATGACATGCACCATCTCTTATCTGGTTTTATTGAACACATGACTGGTGTATTCTTTTTGATCTGTGTGTAGTTGAGTGAGACATTTCTAATGGGCATTGATGGTTAGATAGTGCTTAAACCTGTCTTGTACATCATTCTTATTTTTAATGGTGTAGACAGTGATGTGGTGTGTAACACTGTTGATGAAGAAGATAAAGTATTTTTGATCAGCAAATGATGGTGAGAACTTGCCACATACATTTGAGTAAATGATTTTCATTAGCTTGATGGCTCTTGGTACAGAACCCTTATTGACTGGCATGCAAATCTGTTTGCTGTGTAGGCAGATGTTGCATGCTAATAAAATAGATCTCTGAAGATGTGAAAGTGATGGTGTCATCTTGATCAAGCATTTGAGCTTGGTTTGGCTTGCATGACCAAAGAGTTGATGCAGCTCAATCATCATGAGCCAGAATTGTAGTCTGTTGAGTTTGTGTGACAGGCTGGACATGTAATAGGTTGTCCACTAGTGAGGCTTAAAGCAGAATCCAATCATCAATGAAATTGATCACTGATACACCATCCAAAATGACAATATGCAAACCAATGGCTGAGAATCAAAAAGGTGTAATGATATTTTTCATGAGATCAAGTAAGTAAAATACATTCCATAAAGTGACATAGCAAGTGATCTCATTCTCAAAGTATGTTCTGTAAAAGGACAAAGCAAGTGATTTTGTTCTCAATAATTGTAATGGCCTTGATGATACTGATTTCCGTGGTGTAAATAATGTTGTTGTTGCCCAAGTATATAGATTGACTACTAATTGACTGGTAGTTGTGTAACCAGCCCTTTTGGCAGGTCATGTGTGATGTGGCACCACTGTTGAGATACCAGGTGTTCTTGTCTGGCTCTCAATGAGTGGCATTGCCATCAGCAAGCAATATCAGCATGTTGAACTGATCAGTGAAAGAATCCATCTTCATTTGATTTTTGTCCTTTTTGTTGTGCTGGGTGATGAGTCTCTTGACCATTCAGCACTCATAAATTGTGTGGTTGTTTCATCAACAGTAGGCACAGTATTTGCCTACATTTTTCTTGTTGTTGTCCTTGCCTTCATTGAACAATGATAATGTACTCTGATACCAATTGTTGTGTGTGCCAGGGTTGTTGTTGTTGTTATTGTTGTTGCCAGTTCACTGGTCAGTTTGTTGACCTTGAGTTGGCAAGCAGCCCTGATGGCCAGTGTTGGTTTGTTGAAAGGGGTGATGGTTTTCCTTTGCAGGTGTGAACCTGCACCCATGTTGATGCCAATTAAGGCTGCTCTTGCTTCTTTGCCCTTTGGAATCCTAAAGAAAATCCTCATGGTTGCAAAGATCAACTTCAACCTGCTTGAGGTCAATCAGAGTGTAATGTCAAGATCACACAACTTCATAGTCATTACCAACCATTGTGATCAGCTTGTAGATGAACTTGTTTTGATGGAGCTGGTGGCATGCATTCAAAAGGTAATCTCTTTGAGTTGGCCAATGTAGTTGTGGATGGATTTGTCATCCTTTTGTTGAGCCTTGTCCCAGTCTCATAGGGCCAAGGTATAGGCCACCTGGTTGTGTGGCTTGTAAAACTCTTTAAGAGTCTTCCATATTTCAGTTGGGTTGTCATCATTTGTGCTTTTGATAATGTGAGTGACATTGGCATCAATAAAATAGGCCAAGATGGTGGCTGCTAGCTATGAGCATTGATCAAAGGTGGTGAGTGCTGTTGGTGTGGCAGCAGTGCCAGTAGGTTGGGTCTCAACTCTAGTTACTATCCTGAGTAGGTGGATCCTTGTAGAATGAGAAGAATCTTTCTCTTCCACTTGTTGAAATTCTCCCCAGTGAAGAGGTCTGACAGATCTAAATTGTAGAGTAGGGCAGTTGAGAATTGGGACATAGTATTGATGACAATGGGAGGTGGTGTCATAGGTATCTGTGGCAGTTCTGTAGCATCAGAAGAGGCAAGTGCTTGCTGGACTGCCTGTTGCATAAGCTGTTGTAGTTTGATAGCAGACAGGGTTATCTGCCTGGCAACAGGTTGCTCAGGGGTTTCATTAGGGGTAGATCCTGTGAGTAGTGATGTAATGTCACCAGTGCATGTGGCAGTGCAGCCATCAAAGGTGGAGGAAGACATGGATGGAATCAGATCAGTGAAGAAGGAGGTGTCAATTCCAGTATCATCACTGTTGGACATTGGCTAGTCTACTTGGCACATGAATCCTGGATTTTCAGATTACGTGGGCCCATAACCTGTTGTCAGAGTAAGAAACGCAGAGTAGGTAGGAGTGTAGTATGCAGAGTAGAGAAGAGAGAGTGTTTATTTAATGTGTTCAAATACACTTATATAGCTTTAATAGTGCTATGGTTATGTTCTTCCTGGGAGTATTCCTCAGTAGGTGTCCACTGGAGACCATCTGGGTCTTCCCGGTAGGTATCCTCCAGAGACCGTCCAGTGGTTGTCCTGGATCCTCATCTGGGATACTGGACGTCCCTTGGTTGAGCACATGGAATGCTTGTCCGTACATTCCAATACTGATGGCTGACGCATTGGGATTTTTGGTCAGATCAAGGAAAATGTTTTCTTAAGGGAACTGATGGTTTACTTGAATCATCATGAGAGGAGTTAGTAGTATACAATCCTGTCTCAGTGGTTCTTGCTTGCCTGGGCCTTGGCTACTTCCTCCTCCATCTTCGTCACAACCCACTGTGGCGCAGCGACGTTGAATTCGTGGGGCTTGCCATCCTGGAAGAATCCTCCTTGTTCCCATCCATCATTCAGGACCGGATACAGGACACTCTCTGCACCTTGTGTGGCGCTCCTGTGTCCCGTGTTGCCGTTGAGATCCGTCGCGCAGTAGCCGGGACACGCGACGGCGACCCGGTACTCCGGGTGCTGGCGAGCGTAGACCCGGGTGTACGCTGTCACGAGCGTCTTGGAGACACCGTACGGACCGAAAGTCTTGGACGCAGGAGGCCAGGTGCGCTCGGCTTTCGCTGCTGTGTCACCACCACCCTCAGCCTGGGCCAAGTAGTCCCTCGCGAGCGAATCGATCCTCTCCACGGTCAGCCCGCTCACTTCCTCCAGCTCCTTCTGCAAGTCAGCGTCCATGCTGTGCAGCGACCACGCGCCGACCTCGGACGACACCGTCACCACCCTGGCGCCCTTGGGAAGGAGTGGTCCGAACGACTCCAGCATGTTCTCGACGCCGAAGAAGTTGACGGCTAACACATCGCGTGGAGTCCCGCGGGCGATCCCAGAGTTGTTGATAAGGACGTCCACGACTCCGCCATGCTTGTCCTTGACCTCTTGCACGGCTTGGGCGACACTGTCGGCGCTGGTCACGTCGAGCTGGATGGGCACCACGTTGGAGTAGGACGATGAAGAAGAAGCAGAACGAAGCTTTTGCAGGGCCGACTCGCCATTGGACACGGATCGTGTGCCCATCAGGACCGTAGCGCTGGGGTAGTGCGCAGAGAGCAAGCGGACGGTATCCAGACCGATGCCTTTGTTCGCTCCCGTCACAAGGATAGTCTTGGGTGTCGATGCCATGGCTGTATGTATGTATGTATGTATGTATCTATGTGTACTTGTTTAGGGTGAGCTCAGTTGTGAGAATAATAAGGGTCGCGAGATGCATATTTATATTTATTGATATTTCGAGGTATTGTCGACACGCAACATTATCGACCAATCGCATTATTCTTTTCTCCGTGGATCGGAGGATTAGACTATATCGGCGGCAAAAGTGCGGAAAATCATGCCTTCATCATCACTAATAGTTCAGACGATGAATGACAACACTAAGTGATCAGTGTTAGGGTCGTTTGATCAAAGACTTGAGATGTTGATTGCCACGGTTACGTGCACTCCCAGCATTCACGGCACAACAGACTATGTGTTCCTCTCCTAGTGGTCCACAGTGAGGCCTTCCGCATCAGCGTAGATGTTCGTCACAAGCAACTAGACACTTGAGCGCTTCCAGATCCAGGCGACCAGAACATGTTTAATAGAAGATACATCGAACGCTCTCAGCTGTTGCCGGCAACCACAACAGCAACAACACACACGGACACAAAGAGCGCAATACATGCCACAATGAACCAGAATACGGCCTCGACAAAGAGCAACAGACCGATGATCATGACGAACGGAATGAAGCAGATGCCCCAGAATGTGCGTCGAGTGTAGTTGGCTTCCTTGCCGCCACAATGCTCGCAGAAGATAGCTGCTGGAGGTCGATAGGGCTTGAGGTGACAACAATCGTACCATCCTGCAAATCAAGAATCGACAAAGTGAGAACATGATCATGATGAGTGATCATATCATCTTGAAAGAGAGAGGCTTACCGTGTGAGCATTCACAAAGGAAGCAGTCCTCACATTCAAACATGCAGCATCCAGTATCGCTTCTCTTTGCCGCTTTAATTCGTTGAACACAGCATCCAGGCTCTTCCACTTCTCCATGTGATGCTCCAGCCACGCCTGATTCAACTGTACTCCAGTACAGGTCAGAGAAGAGGAATCAATCAAGTTACACAATCAAGGAGAAAGAGAGGCGCACTGTCGACAGGAGCAAGGCTGCTGGTAGAACTGCTTGATGTTGTTGGTGCTGGCGCTGTCTTTGTCATGGTCACCTGCGGCACTTGTTGCGCTGCGGTACCATGTGTACCATGTTAGCACCGCTGGAACAAATGAATAGGGAGGGGCGGTATGATACCATCTTGCATGTACTTGGACAAGTTCTTGACCTTGCTGATCTGGTTGACCAGCGATTGAGCATAATCGTCGCTCATGTTGAGTTTGTACTTAAGTTCATCTGCTGACATCTCAGCCTACACCAAAGACCCATAGTGGCAACGATACCACACCAGTGAGTGAGTTTGATGAACAGAGCCAAGAGGGGAGGCAGGTACAAGAGTCTTGCCGTCGATCTTGTGCTCTGCGATAAGCACGCTGTCCTCAACCCACTTAGGGAAGTTCTCGACCCACTTCTGTGTCTCGCTCACCGTCCATTCGTTGATTGCTTTGGCTGCAACATTACAATCAATTCTGATCAGCCAGACCAACACGTATTCACAGAATGTCATAGCAACGCCAGAGGAGTGTCATTGCGTACTGATGTTGAGTCCGCGCCGATCCGATGGTGGTGCTTCGCCGTGTGCCGCTTGATACCTGCACACCATCGAAAAGCCAATCGCACCAAGCTTAGCTTCAAGTCAACCTGATTCAAGTGGATGATCACAATGAAGAGAATGGCACACGCACTTGGCAACAGCGTCGCGAAGCGAATAGTTGGGACGCAGGTGACCGAGAGTGAGGTTCTGTCGGCAGAGAGGACAGAAGTGCTTGCCATCGTCGCGCACCCATCTCTCGATGGATGCCTTCGAGAATGAATGTCCGCACGGTGCCACCATCGCCTCCTCCTGCATCAATGAAACAATCCATTGAGATAAAATTCTTAAATGGAAAAATCCTACATTGATTTAAATGGTTTTTAACTCCGAATAGACTGGAAAACAGAAGAAGCGAGAAAGTGATCATGATCAGTGAGGAGTACCAAGAGGTCGAGGGTAATGGGATCTTCCAGAATGCTGCGCATGTCCTCTTCCGCCATCTTCTTCGTCCGGTTGGGTTGCACTCACTGCAATGTGGTGACTCTTCTTCGACAGTACGGGCCGGTTGTGTTGCACACACTGCAATGTGGTGATTATTCTTTGGCAGTACGGTACGGTCAAGTCCGGTTGTGTGGCAGTCTCCAACAATGACCACCAATGGGGAAAGAGGCTCGGACATAGCAGCCGCGGACCGTAATATCAGGCCTCGGTTTAAAACCACGGACGCACAAGAAAAAGAAAAAGACATATCCTGGCGACTTGGGGAATTTTGTGAATGCAAATTGATTTTTGACTCAAGGAAAATCTCAGAATTGGCCGCTGACCGATGGAATGTAAGATATTTATTGAGCAACCCCTTGAACAGATAGCGAGTACAACAGGCTCAGTACCTGGGCGTTGCAGCAGCAACCATAACAGCAATTACACAGAGGGAGAGAATAACGCAAACGCAGAGCACCATGAACCAGAAGGCGGCCTCGGCAAAGAGCAGCAGACCGATGATCATGACGAACGGAATGAAGCAGATGCCCCAGAATGTGCGTCGAGTGTAGTTGGCCTCCTTGCCGCCACAATGCTCGCAGAAGATAGCTGCTGGAGGTCGGTAGACTTTGTAGTGACAACAATCGTACCATCCTGCAAATCAAGAATCGACAAAGTGAGAACATGATCAGGATGAGTGGTCTTATCATCTTGAAAGAGAGACAGCTGTTGGCTTACCGTGTGAGCATTCACAAAGGAAGCAGTCCTCACATTCAAAAATGCAGCATCCAGTATCGCTTCTCGTTGCCGCTTCTGTTTGTTGAACACACCATCCAGGCTCTTCCACTTCTGCAAGTGATGTCCTAGCCACCCCTGATTCAACTGCAATCCAGGGAAGGTCAGAAGAAGTGTAACCAACAAAGTTACATTAAATGCAATCAAGAAATGGAGAAGGAGAGGCGCACTGTCGACAGGAGCAAGGCTGCTGGTAGAACTGCTTGATGTTGTTGGTGCTGGCGCTGTCTTCGTCATGGTCACCTGCGGCACTTGTTGCGCTGCAGTACCATGTGGATAAGCATCATCTTTGGCCGAGATGAAGAGTAGATTGTGTACCATCTTGCATGTACTTGGACAAGTTCTTGACCTTACTGATCTGGTTGACCAGCGATTGAGCATGATCGTCGTTCACGTTGAGCTTGTCCTTCAGTTCATCTGCTGACATCTCAGCCTACACCAAAGACCATAACGATAAATATCGATCCAGCTCTGTAGAAGTCATGCTGGACAATACCAGGGTTTTGCCGTCAATATTGTGCTCATTAATAAGCACACTGTCCTCAACCCACTCAGGGAAGTTCTCGATCCACTTCTGTGTCTCGCTCACCGTCCATTCGTTGATCGCTTTGGCTGCAGCGTTACGATCAGCATGTGTGTTAACACCAACAACGCAATGACCAGAGGAGAGTCATTGCGTACTGATGTTGAGTCCGCGCCGATCCGATGGTGGTGCTTCGCCGTGTGCCGCTTGATACCTGCACACCATCGAAAAGCCAATCGCACCAAGCTTAGCTTCAAGTCAACCTGATTCAAGTGGATGATCACAGTGAAGAGAATGGCGCACGCACTTGGCAACAGCGTCGCGAAGCGAATAGTTGGGATGAAGTTGGTCGAGAGTGAGGTTCTGTCGGCAGAGAGGACAGAAGTGCTTGCCATCGTCGCGCACCCACCGCTCGATGGATGCCTTCGAGAATGAATGTCCGCACGGTGCCACCATCGCCTCCTCCTGCACACATGGTGGGAACATAGCATCAATAAGTGAAGTGTTGATAGTGATCTCAGGAAACAAAAGAATGACTTTTAACTCCGAATATAGCAAGACAACATGATGTTGAAAAGAGAATGATGTGGAAGCAAGAAACGAGAGAAGTGAGGAGTACCAAGAGGTCGAGGGTGATGGGGTCTTCCAGAATGCTGCGCATGTCCTCTTCCGCCATCTTATCTTTGCTTCAGTCCTGATCTTGTGTGTTCACAGTTGAGGTTGGTGGTAAGAGACGAAACGCTGTGCAGCTGGTCCTCTTCTTCTTCTTCTCCTGTAGTCAAGTGAGAGAGAGATGAAACGGTCGCCTGCGGGCCGGGATTGTTTGCGTCCTCTACCCAACCAATTGCAGAAGAGGCCGGCCATGTTGCAGCTGCGGACCGGAATTAGCACAACCAGGTTTTGTGAAAAGGAAAAACCACAGACTTTACGAAAAAAATTGGAAACTCGCAAAGGCTACCCTTCGTTTTGTAAAGAATTTGCAGAAATATGAAATTGTTTCGCATCGAAGGAATTAACATGTTTGAAAAAATTACTTTTGGTTTCACAATTCTGGAATTCAAGGAATGATATCCCAACACACAAATAAGAAATCGTAATTGGGCAATACTGTCGCCGTCCCGATCCCAAAACACCTACAAGCACTGAGCACACCATGTCCTCCTCGCGGGCACGGTCCATCCCGGTCGGATGGTGGGGACTCGCCGTCCTGCTGGTGGTGTGCGTGGTAGGACAGACCCGAGCTGCCTCACCTTCTTGCTTGGATGAGAATGGCCGTCCGGTAGACTGGTGGTAAAACAATATTCGTGTTTTCTTGTATTTTTATTATTTACCCTTTTTGTGTATTCTTACATTTATTTCCTTTTTCGAGATAATGGGAGAATTTTGTCAAATTGCTATTTTAAGGAGTATTTTAACAATTTATAAAATTTTAGTATTTTTGAATGAAATGCTGATATGAAAATTCTATTTAGGGCCATGATCAAGGTGCCGGTCCTGTCCAAGAGCTCCAATCCCAGTGCGGCCAGCGGTACGCCTTGATCATGTCCTTCCGATGATGCATTTCCCAGATATAGGGTCGGTGCAGCTCACTCACCGTGCGGGTGAACAGGATTCGGTTATCTCTACGGCGACCAGCACGATCCCAAGTTGAAGCTGACGGACAAGGCATGTACCTCATCATCAGTGCTGATGAACAGAAATGTGTGGATTGAAGAGCGAGAGGCTAACAGCGAGATGGGAACAGAGATTGGATGTCAACGTAGGTGGAGCGTTGGGTGGCACTCTGAATCAGGTGTACAAGGCCGGCGTGACCACTCGTGGGTGGCTGATGTACAATGGTAATCGTTCTCCCCACTGGAAGACAAAGATCGAAGCCTGAATTCGTTGATGATGTACAGATCAAACTCCTGATAATGGTCAACATGGATCCTATGGTCATCTCAAGGTATGCGCAAAGCATTTGCTTTAGCTTCGTATACTACCAAGCGCTCATTGCAGAACGAAATGCTGCGCAGGGAGACATGGCATTTGATCACAGCGGTGGATTCTGGCTAGTACACAGCGTCCCTCGATACCCCGCGTGGAGGAACACGACCTACACCTTCCCCGATTACGCCAAGACCTACGGCCAGTCGTTCATTTGCTTGACGCTTGGTGCGTTGTGAATCGTGTGCTGTGTCCTTCCAAGAGTATAACTGACGACCTAGATTGCTTCCTCCTTGGTCCAGGTGCTGATACCATCGAGAAGGTGGTGCAGGGCCTTCTAGTGAATAAGCCCTTTGTCTATGACTCGAATCTGCCATCATCAATGGAGAGCGCCTTTCCCTCCGTCAAGTCTCTTCTAGCACAAAAGTTTATTACCAAGGTATCCTTCATTGGCTGTTCCTCAGTTAGGAATCAATCTCACCAGTATCTCAGGAATCAGCAACGAATACTTCGGTCATCAAGACGACAGGAGGCCAAGAATTCACTGTCTTTGCCAAGAACCAGAAGTGGAATCAGGTGGGCGTGTATCTCCCTCATGTTGATGAAGTCTCAGCCACTCATTCTTTTGTATTGTTGCAGGACTTGTGGTCAGAGCTTGTGAGCCCGAAGCTCAAAACCAACTTGCTTATCGAGAGCTGGATGAATGGAGCCACGAGCAATAAGGTAGCCCTTTGTGCTCTGAAGGAGGGTAACAATAACATGACTCACTACTCGGTCCACACAGATGCCCTCGTTCTGCAAGCCCGAGTATCCCTATAACAATATCAACGTCCGCCATCTCACCATCGATGGCGCCGTGTCGTGGACGGAGACCAAAGACCACTCAAAGGTTCGCAATGCTCCCAACTGCTGATCAGACAGACCTTACTGATGCATTCGCTTTCATCAGTGGGCTATCTCCGATTCGAGCGCCTTGGGATGGGTATGCGTGGGCGACATCAACAGACAATACTCCCAGTCTGGTCGCGGCGGTGGTGCGGTACGTTATTGAATTCAGAGAGAGAATGCTTTGCTCCTGCTTCAACTGAATTTGCTCACAGGTTTGTGCACGAATCCCTGTGTTGTGGGCGTCTCTTCGAGCGTTCATCACAGGAAGCGACACCTGCTAGTGAAGAAGTCCTATCGTTCCCGCTGACGTCTGAGTCTGCACCTGTTGTACTGCTAGCGTCTTTAGTTTAGATCCCAAACTAAACGTTTTTGCCTCTCTTCATCTGTGCGCCATCGCTACGATTCGGCTTGGGATCACTGTGCCGGGGAGATCCTCAAGGTCCTACCTATCTTGCAAGCGTTAGATGGAGCGTGGATAAGGGTATAACTTTATTTAGTACGACACTACTATACCATCTTTAGTGCATGCTCATTTCCTGTCGACGCAGTGTATCCCTTGTTGTCGGGCCCGTTACGAGCCAAGACCCCGACAGCTCCGCGGTGCTGTAGCAGCTCTTCACTATCAACAGGACAAGTGCACGGCTGAGCCTAAAGGAAGTCTTCAGAATGGGCCTGCGACCTGTCTACGTCTTCCTCTGGGCCAGCTCCTTCCTAGCCAGCTTCCTCCTCGTCTCGGCCGCGCCTGCTGGCGTTGGCTGTCTTGACGAGAACGGCGATCCCGTGGAGTGGTGGTATGGCTTCTTCTACTTCAGCCAACGGTGCTGCTCTTCAGGATGGCTAACACTCACTCCACTTAGGGTCATTTTCAAGGTTCCGCACCTCAAGGATAGGTCTGATCCGGACGTAGGCTCAGGCACGTCTTGCGTTGAAATGGACCCAGAGTCCTTTGGCTCAAGTACATTCTCTGTACAGGCTTTGGCTATGCATACGCAGACAGCAGTGATCAGGCGTTGGAGCTCACCGCTAACGTACATGGCCACACTGGCGCTTTCCATGCATGTTTGGCTGCTGCGCTGTGGTGGCGGATGGAGAAGGCCTTCGTGTGGCATTGGTGATGGCACCTCACCTTGAGTATGTCCTCTCCTTCACCCAGCGTCTGGACACCAACTTGAAGGGAGCGCTGGGCGCCACTCTTAGCCAGATCTACGAGGCCGATACCAACCAAGTGGGCTGGCTCATGTACAATGGTACGCGTCCTTACCTTGATCCTCTGTACTTTGCTTCATCTCATCAACACCATCGCCTCTAAAGACGAGACGCCTGACAACAAACAGCATGGAACCTACGGTCACACCAAGGTTCAGCTTTCGCTCTGCTCTCTTTAGTTCCAGTGGTCATCCTGTCTTATATTTGATGATCGTTTTGGGGTATAGGGAGATATGGCATTCGACAAGAACGGCGGCTTCTGGCTCATTCACAGCGTACCGCGCTTCCCGGAGCCCGCCGGTTCTAGTGCTGGCTACGAAGGCTATCCTGCATTCGCCTCCACCTACGGCCAATCCTTCCTCTGCGTGTCCATGGGTACGCTTTCTTCCGGCATCGGTTTGCAACTGAAGATTGCTGCTCACCAACATCTACAGACCTTGACTCACTCGACGATGCTGCATCTGCTTTGCTCCTCAACAAACCATACATCTACAACTCGAACGTTCCTTCCGGCTTGAATGTGCCCAACGTGAAGGCTGCGGTCCAAGGACAGTTTTACACAGTACGACACTTGTGATCCTAATTCGTGAGCATTGCTGATCAGTGGTACCACTCTTAGGAGGCCACTGTCAACCAAACTATCATCAAGGCTACCCAAGGCACTCCGTTTGTTATCTTCTCCAAGACAGGCGAATGGAACGAGGCATGTTGTCTCCATCACATTCAATGTCTGAGACTGGAGTTCTTCATGCGAAGGTGACCATCGTGTTTGTGTACAGGACTTGTACCTCAACCTCGTCTCACCTGGCCTCAACTGTGATCTTACCATTGAGACCTGGATGAATGGTGCCAAGCCCAACAGGGTATCAGCTCCTAACTTGCTTTGCTCTGAGAGAATCATACTTATGATCGGACACTCTTTGCACAACACAGATGCCTTCTTTCTGCCGTCCCAGCTCTCCATACAACAACATCAACGTCCTCTCACTCAGCTTCTCAAACGGAGTGGCGTGGAAGGAGACTCAGGATCACTCCAAGGTAGCCGTTTCACGCTTGTGGTGTCTTTCAACTCATCCTTTCAATCATTCAGTGGGCGCTCGGCGTGAAGAGTTCCCAGACTGTGTGCATCGGCGACATCAACCGACAGTACTCACAGGCCTCGCGCGGCGGTGGAACGGTACCACCACTTACATCTCCATGTGTGCATTCATCCTCAACGGCTTGATTGACATGTTCTGCATCAAGGTCTGCTTGCGTTCCCCCAAGTTGTGGAGCTCCATCAATGCACTCGTCAACACCACTGAGGACTGCAGCGAGTGATGATCATCGCTCCTTTTTGCCTTTCATATTCAATTTTGGCGACCTCTTTCTTCTTCTTTTCGTCATTGAGAACGTTCTTCTTTTTCCGCTTGCTTCCTCGCGAAGGATATTCCGTCTCATTATTAAAGTTATTTCGATTTTTGTTAAATTTTCAATTTTCCGGACGGACGTCAGTGGTTCAGGACGGCAGGTATGGACGCCAGGCATCGCGGCTGATGGCGATGACGCGCACGGATGGCGGCATGGTGGAGAGAGAGGAATGCAAGACCCGCAAATAACGAATTCATGTTTTCTGTTTTGGCATTTCGGGAAATTTCAGACTATACGGGGAAACCAAAGATTTCCCCGTTTAGTATTTTAGCTATTTATCTTTTTGCTGATTTATTTTTTTAATTTTTACACAGCACCAAGAATGAGAAGAGTACCGACCGGCAGCATCAGCCTGAGGCGTGTGAACACGCTTGCGCGTCATCTGCCCATCTCCTGCCCTGCCCCACTTCTTAGTCGGGTACCATCATCATGAAATAATTAAGCAATTATAAATATAAATATAAATATAATAATTGTAAATAATAATGAAATGGATAATCCAAATTTGCGATTTAAATAACTGAAATATTTGGGTTATAGGCGTATGCAGGAGCGGACATGTCGCAGCCGATTTGGAAGACGATCCGTGTCAAGGCGGAGGGTGTAGGCATGCGCACGGTGGCCAATGAGGATGGCACGTTCACTCTCCATGGCAGTGCACTCATGTTGTAGCTGATGATGATGACGACGACGATGATGATGATGATGATGTGCATGATGATGTGCATGATTCTAACAACAATCCTGTGGTATGTGCTTGTTGTGTGTCAGGCACGGAACACAAGGTTGTGATGGATGAGCCGGGCAAGCTTGGCGGAAGCGATACTGGCGCATCGCCGCTTCACACTTTGCTTGCTGCGCTTGCCGGTTGCGAGCAGGGTATGCAGACTGCCAGTTGATGTGAGAGTGTGATGCAGTTCTCTCAACTCTTGGTATTTGGTTGGTTGGCGTGACTATCTATCGGTGTACAGCGACGGCGATGATGGTGGCACGTCAGATGAAGATCAAAGTGGACAGCATCACGTTTGACATCGAGGGCGAATATGGTAGTCTTTTCTTGAACATTCTCATGGTCTGCATGAAACGTCTGGCTGATGCATGTGTTGTAGATCAACGAGCATTCCGAGGCATTCAGGGTGTGCCCGTGAGGTACCAAAAGGTCAAGGTGAGGGCACAAGTCAAGACCAATGCTTCACAGGACCAGATCAACGAGCTTGCCCATCAGGTCACATTGCTCTTCTCTCGTTAGGCTACTACGTGCCATCATCTTAACAGTTCATGTTTGCACGCTACCCTACAATGCAGGTCCACCAGAAGTGTCCCGTGGCGGGCTTGTTTTATGATGCTGGCGTGCACATGGACATTGCATGGACCAAGGCCTAAATGTACATGCCAAATGAATGTAACTTCATTTTCTAAAACAGCTTCAGTTGGCTCCTCGGGCATCAACAACAATTGAAAGAACAAAGGGAGTGCCGCCTCAGCAGTGCTCAACTGGAATAGGAGTCTCACGCGGATATCTCCTTGTCGCTGGCCTTGAGTGGTACTTCGGTATCCACAGGCAGTGTAAAGCCCTCCTGCTGGCCACGTCCACGTACGTGAGGTTAACATCAAGAAAACCTTTGACATGATTCAAGAGAAGCCCATGAAGAGCATCACCTCAAGGTTGGAAGCAAGCTCAGCGTCAGCTTGGACGGTGAGAATATGCTCTCTTGCATCGAATGCCAGTTTCGCCAGCTTGATCTGCACACAGCAGAATGATCATCATCAGCAATGGATCATGGTGTCAGCGCGTCGTGTTTGGAATAGAAGAGAGGTAGCAGTACGTAAAGGAACGCAGGCACCAAGGCGATGGCAGCCAGACCCAACATGAATTCACCCACAATTGGCCAGAAGTGAACTCCGACCACGCCCATGGTGGAGATGATGAAGATGAATCCTGCAGTTCCCAGCACATAACTGAAGAGGTAAACGCCCACGAGCACCCAGCTCGACACACCGAACCAGAACAACAAGGCCTTGTTGCCCTGGTGTGCACCAAAGAGGCCAAGTGCAAGGTGGACCCTGTTGATGGTGTCGGAATGTTAGGAGGAGTTAGGGAAATGATGACACGATGGAAGAAGATAGAAGATGATGATGATGGAGATGGTAGCCATATACCAAGTTATGACGAGGCTCCATTCCAGAAAGCCTAGCCAGGACTCGTCAACCAGCTGGGTGTAGATGTAGACACCAACTCCACATACACAACTGTACACCTGCCAGAGATGCGTCATCATCATCACATCAGAAAAAGCATCTTCACCTCCCCAGCCCATCGTCACTCTTCAACATGTTTCGCAAAAGACTGAGAGGTGGCGGCATCTTGAGAAGGAACAAACAAAACATACATAGACCAGAGCAATCCACTGCTGCAGCAAGTCCACCCCACCAGATTTGGGTGACCTGAGGGCGAACATGGCGGGGTAAGTACTAAAGTTTAGTCTTTTATGTCGCTGCTGCGGTGTGGCACAACAAAATGGCTAACATGTTCACATAGAATCCGCACACGAAGAAGCCATACGCTTCAGCCATTCAGATTGGCTGGTGCATAGAGCACTAACGAAACGTTCCTCAAGGATAACTTTGGTTGAACACTTGATTGGTCCATCTTCATAGCTTAATGATGTCCATGATTGGACAGAAGCAGAGATAGTGCAAGTGATGCAGGTGTTGCAGATGCACGAGCGCGCATGGGACGGACTAGCTCCTATTTACCTTTCCACTCCCGTAGGTTGGCTTGCGCTCTCGGATCGCCCTGATCGGCCGCCTTTCGCCACCAGAGGACAGCGTCCTCGTTCGCGTATGAGACAGCACACAGCTCGCCGAGCAGGGTCATCGCAGCGACGTGTCCTTGGCTGGCCGCCATCGCGCTCCACATCACGGCCTGCTGCAGGTTGGCAACTGTGCCGAGGCCAAAAAGATAGCATTTCGCTGCCCCGTACTGTGATGTCGGGCAGCCTTGACGTGCAGCCGGAAGTAACCAGCGCAGAGCCTCTTCGTACTTCTTGTTCTCGTGGAGCACGCGGCCGATCTTGCCCTGGGCCTTGGCGTGACCTTGTCCAGCAGCCTTGCGATACCACTCAAGAGCTTTTGGGTCAGTCGAATCGAGAATCTGTGCCAGACGGTACTGCGCCTCCGCGTGGTTGGCGTCGGCTGCGAGCTCTAGCCATATCTTGGCCAACGTCATGTCCGTAGGTCTTTTCTTGGCGGAAAGTCCAAGGTAATCGCAGCCCAAGCAGAAGAAGAGCTCAGCTTCTGCTGGAGTAGTCTTGATCTGGATGACTACCAAGTAAGTTCAAAATGCTCAGCATGAGAAGAGAATGGATGAGTGTGATCTACCTGTAGACTTTCTCCATTGAGCAAGCCAGTCAAGTTACGCACGAGCTCAGCGGCCGTAGGACGGTGGGCTGGATCCTGTCGCCAGCAGAGCTCGATAATGACTACGATGGCTGCCTCCCAGTGGCCGCTTACCCTCGGGCGTTGACCAGACAGCACTGCTTTCTTTGCCTCGTCCGCGGTCTGTCCGGCCCAGGGAGTCTTGGCGGCGAGCATCTCCCACAGCAGCACGCCAAACGCGTAGATATCTACTTTGCCGCTTATCTCTCCACCACTCAGTTGCTCCGGCGCCATGTATGGCCAAGTGCCGCGGCCGCCGCGGGCGGGTGTGGTTGCTCCAGGTGCCACTCTTACGGCGAGACCGAAGTCGCTGATCACAGGTTGACCTTCAGCGTCAATCTGCCATCCCGAAGTATGTGAATGTCAGTACATAAAGTTGGCGGCTAGAATGGCTGTCCCCCAATCATACCAAGACATTCGATGGTTTCAGATCGCAATGTACGACACCGCGCGCATGGATGTGCTCCAGTGCTTGAGCTGTGCCCAAAGCAATGCTTATTACTTCTTTAGAGCGGCCACTGAACTTACGCGAGGCGATGAGCTTGCCAAGATCTCCCTGCGGCATGAACTCCGTCACTATACATAGTGAAGGTCGCTCAAAGCAAGTACAGAGCCGCAGCACTCGTGGGTGGGGCTGCAGAGCCCTGTTTACGCCGAGGCCAGCGTTAGTTGCCGTTTTTACCCAACTGAGAGCTGTGTCTATGTACGTACAGCAGAGTCTCAAGCTCCACGCGGTAACTTGAGGTAGCATCAGTACCCGGATGGAAGACCTTGACTGCCACGGTCTGGCCGCGAAATTCCCCCTGGTACACCGTAGCCTGCCCGGAACGCACTATGCGAGTCTTGAGTGTTACGTCCGGGAAGGTGTTAAATGAATTGCACAGGATCAGCTGCTCTAAGACTTTGTTCACGTTGCGCCTGATATCAGAAAGATTAGCAAAGCTGCAAGTGACGAGACAGAATTAAGGTAAAGCGTACAATCTATCGGCTGCGCCAACTAGGGAGTGCATTCTGTTGGTTAAGAAGTGGAGAACACTTCTACCACAAAGTCGTATTTATCCATGGGTTGAAGCAGCCGCGGTAGCACCAGAACCAGTGCCACTAGTTGTCAGCTGGCACCAACGTTGAATTGGCCGTAATGGGTGGACACGTGTCGTGGAATCCCAAGAATTGGGCTCTTCATATGAGATACATTCCAGACACTGCCGACCACAGATGTTAGCCTTAGATCTCAACCAGAGTCCTGCTGCATGAATGGCTCGTTACCTCATTTCGTGGCACACCCACGGTGGTTGTCATCTCTGGCCGAACTGAGCGTGGAATAGCTCAGATACGACGGTTTCATGTTGTTGCGCCTGTGCCTCGTGCGCCACGACCCGAATGTCGAGAGTGATGGAAGGTGCCGTAATCGTAGATGAGGAAGATAGGGTCATCTTCACACACATTCTCGTCCTCGCTGCTCTCGGGGCTCTCCAAGCCTTGCTCCTCGTCTGTCTTGTTCGGATCGATCTTCGTTCGCCGCGGGTACACGGTCTTTGCTTTGGCCTTCTTGACGGTGAAGTAGATGAAGGCGGTGGCGCTAGCGCCCATTACGTAGAGTACGATGAAGAGCCAGAACAAGAGAGAAACGACAAACGAGGTATCGTAATCAATGCTCATGACAACTTCAGTAGCATCCTCACGATTGTAGTAGCAGGAGACCATCGTCGCATCCGACTGAGGATAGCCCACAGTGCGATTGCTGTCATAAGCGAAAGGGAAGGTGTCGAGAAGGAGCCAGGCGTGCTCTGGACTCGGGTGGCGCGGCTGTGAGACTGTTTCATGCGCCCAAGCTGCCTGTCGACCCATATGCCGATGCATGAATTCAACGTAAAGCTTGATCACAAACCCTTCATCGCCTGTGGATTGAGACAGTTCAGTAAGATTGATTCCCATCTTCATCAAGAGATGGGGAGAGATGTGTACAAACGCCACGGAAGCAATCGTCCACGCGCTCAACTTCTTTTAGTATGACGAGACACTGAGCAGGCAGGAAGGAATGATGCGCTCTCACTTCCACCGAGAAGTGCCTGTGGAAACAAGTGATACAATCCAAGAGTAAGCACAACATGAGCAACGCGCTCGCTCTCATGCACTGAATTCATCATCGCGACATTCTTTCCCACCACTCACATCAGCTTCGTACGCACCTGTAGCCTGCAATGATAAGACCGACACCGATGAGCAACAAGAGCGAAAGGAAGAGCAGGAGGAAGAAACTCTGCGTGCAGCAGGCCTGCTGCGCGTCACCGCCCTGCCGGAGCAAGCTCAGCTGCTCTTCGTGCTCCTGCTTCACTCGCAGCCGATACGGCAACGCCCACACGTCGGCCGTTGTGTTGCGGCTTCCTCCGCTTTTCATTTTTCCCTGGCACCCACGCCTAATGTTTCGTTAGTATTTGTTAAATTTCAAATTATTTCAAATTTCTGAAATTTTTTATTTAATCCACATTATTTATTAATCTAAATCAATTATATATATATTTTAAAAATGGTTTTTCCTCCGAGAAAGAAAAATACAGTTGGGAGATCGTACCACGCCCAGCTACTCGCACCTGGAGGAGGGAGGCACCACCACAAGGAGGACACACAGAGATGAGGAAGGCCACTTCTGATTATATGTAGGTCCGTGCACGGAGAAGAAATAACTGTGGTTCTGACCGTTACCGGAGAAGTTGTAGCTCTCCCGTACCACGTCCGCGTCGACAAGGGAAATAAAGATTTTTTATTTTCCGTGTCGGCTGTTTATATGGCTGGTGGCGCACCCTGGTTCCGACACAGCTATCAAGTCGGCATGCGTGCCACCAGACGAGGAGCAGCAAGCTTGGAACACAGCCGGTACGCAGCCTATGAACTCTTCGCAGCGTGTGTAGGGAGCTGATGATTCACACAAACGGAGCTACAGGTACAGTGAGCTTGACATGTTCTATCCTCGTTGCATTGAGTCTACGTTATCGAGGAAGAATGATGAGGGAGCAGGCCTGCCTTTTATGAAGTTCGCTCATCTTTGTTCCATTTCAAACCTGTTATCTTCTTCTCTTACGCAGTTCGTTCTGCCAAGCACAAGGTAGCGTTCAGTTCTGGAATTGTTGTGGGACTCATCGTGGAATCAGTTCGTCAGACAAAGAAAGAAGGATTACTGGAAGGGCAAAGAGAAGCGGTGCAATGCATCCTGTATTCCTTAAAATAAATACTCATTAAACTTGGAGGTTGAACAATACCTTTGGTGGGGCCTGTTCAGTTCAGCGTTGTTGCTGGTAGTTGCGCGAGAGAATCTGCAGGGTCTCGGCCACCTCGTCCAGATCATTCTCCGCCTCAAAGTACTCCAGACAGGCCTCCAACTTGGTGAGCCACGTCCGGCCACTTTGGCCGTGAGCGCCACTGATCACGATCTCCTTGAGTAAGTTCTTCTCCTCCGATCTTATCTTACTCTCCTTGAAGAGAATCGATATCAGCATCAGCAGTTTCGTTGTCTCTGGAACCTTGCTGCTCGATGAAGGAGCTGCTGCTCGCGACGCCAATGAAGCACCACTGGGAGGGAAAGCGAAACGGCCGCTGCCTCGAGCACTGGCCGCAGAGGCAAGGGAGAGAAGAGCTGAAGCAGAGGAAACTTGAGCGGGCTGGAAAGTAGGTGGGTGTAAAGTAAACTGCGGATGTTGGCTGGTTGAAACGAAGGGAGACGGCTGTTGCAACGACAGCGAAGTAGTAGAAGAGGCGTTACGCAAGATCTGCGACTCGAACTTCGTTGCATATTCGAGATCCTTTGCCGAGGGCTGGTTGTGCTCTTGACCTGGCAAGTACCAGAGAGTACGGCCGCCCTTATCCTTCTCATTCCTCCCCTTACCATAGCAACTAGTCCCCACGTTAGTAACGCATAGAGCACAAGAACGATGCAGGCGCGCACCTCAGCCAGTTCTGAAACTTGGCCTTCTCCGTTGCGTCTCCGTACTTATTGAGGCCGAGATCAAGAACTTCTTGAGGGATGGCATGGCAGAGTGCAAGTATGAGGTTCCCCTTTGAGCTATGGAGGACAGTGAGTACAGTGACCTTCAACAAGTCGGAGATGATCGAACACATACGAGGAGAGAGCATCCACAGCACGTTGGTGCGGCGATACGCACGCTCGAGCTAGCACCTCCGCCCTCAAGTAATTGCCGATTCCTGATTGAAGGCTGAGATCAGCTGATGATCACGAAGCAACCTGATGAGGACATCAATACCGTTAAAGTACATCTGATTCAAGAGAACCTCTCCGATGGGTTTGTGGAAGTCAGCCTTTGCAAGACAGTTCTTTACGTTCGCCACAAAGGCCGCGGGCTCCAACAGCGGATCGGGACCGCGCTTGACTGTATCGAAGGTGCCCTCGCGCCAGGTCACCATGCGCATGCTGTCGTCCAAGCTGATGCATTCACAACCCACGCAACAGAACGTTTAGCGCCTTCGATGGCTTTGAACCAGTGGTCCTACACGCCACGTCGGTGACGTACGACAAGCAGCTGCCGTCCGCCGCTATCAAGCGGAACATGGGTGCCTTCGAATCGCTGGCCTCGCCTGGCGGGTACCATAACCACTTGCCCTCCTGTGTGTGATCAACACGCAAACGATGAGATGAGTTCAATCTCCACATCTTGGACACCTGCATGGCACGGGCACAGGCCCAGGTACGGTCGGTACCAGACCGTGGTTGATGACGAACGACTTGGTAGCCGTACTCGCTGTCAAGGTCAGTTGAAGCTCCTTGCCACGCGGGACAGCCGAGATGCGGAAACCGGCTCCCGAATTGAACGTGCCATCGGGGTCGATGGGGGGCCATTTGGGCTCAGCCTCGCGCCTCTGATCTATTTGACAGTACGTGCGATGGGCATGTTGCTGAATGAGCCTTACAAAATTATGAATCTCGGGCAGCTCGGGCATGGTGCCTCTCTCGAGAATAAGAAGACCAAGTTCTGATTAACTAATTATCTTCGCAACAGAAATTCTCCCCAACTCGCGCAAAAAGGCGCTAAATATTTTTTCGAAGAAAGAAATAAGTGCAAAATTTACTGAATTACGCAAATATTTCGCAAATAGACTGAAATTTTCAAAACGGTTTCCAAATTGGCGCAACACGCAAAGGAAATTGGAAGGAAAAATATCAACAAACCAAACAGGATCAGATCGGCACCGCAAATTCATCGGAAGGATGGTACGTCCTACCTCTTTTATCTCTTTTCCAATTTGCCATTCTATAATCAATCAATAATCTTCTTTCCTTATTTACTTCATATTTTGAAAAGTGAGTACAAAAGCAATTGATTTGATAATTTGATTTGATTTCCTAATTCTTTGTATGCAGTTGTTCTACTCGTTCTTCAAGAGCTTGGTGGGAAAGGAAATCGTGGTGGAGTTGAAGAACGACCTTGCCATCCGCGGTGTGCTGCACTCGGTCGATCAGTACCTCAACATCAAGCTACACGACGTCCACGTGCTTGAGGAGGACAAGTATCCCCATCTTGTACGTCTGCTGCTGGTGCTGCCGCAGCATCTCTTCTTCACTTTCCTCAGAGTTCACTTGTCGTGTACTGACGAAGAAGAACCTTGGTGTGTGTGTGTGTGTGTGCTGTACCAGCTCTCGGTCCGAAACTGCTTCATTCGTGGCTCGGTCATCCGCTACGTCCAGATCCCGGCCAAGGTCGGCTACTCTTCCGCCTCACTCTTCTGCTTCTGCTTGTCGATGTTACGTGTGTGTGTGTGTGCAATGTCGCAGATGATGGTGGGCAGCGAGGTGATGGTGGTGAATGTGTGTGTCATATGCATATATCTGGCGCTGCCTGCTCGCTGATCTCTGATGCTTTGTGATGTGCTGGCTTGATGTCGTTGTCATCGTGCAGGAGGTGGTGACTGAGCTGCTGCAGGACTCAGCACGAATTGAGGCGCGGGAGTACAAGGCCAGCCACTAATAGGGATGATCAATATTGTGCTATTAAACCAATTGATTGCCCATCACTGCTTATCTTCTTGACTCTGCCCAGATCATCATATCCTCGTTCTACTATCGCTTACCAGTGACCTTCATTGCGGAATGAGTGCCTGATGTACTCTTTCTGCCAGTGCTGGGCTGACTGTCAGCTGCTCCTGTCGCTCTCCTCCACACATGCGTAAGCACTACGTATGCCTATCATTGACTATTCAATAGCGGTCCTTCATCCCGTCCCACCATGGTGTTACACAATAGCTTGACACCAACAGCTTTCTCTGATGATGATGATAATCTTCTTGATGGTGACATAGCCAACAAGTCATCAGTTAACTCATCAGTTTCACTGAATTGATGATGAAGTGCATTCAAGTTAATGTTGAGTTCATCAGCTCCGCAGAAGAGGAAGACAAAACTATGAACGCCAGGGCGCTGGAGAAGCTGGAGGTACAGGTGGCCTTCATCCAGAAGTGGAGGACACATGCGGCTGCAGCTCCGCCGGAGGCAGGGCTGCCTCCTCTGCGCTACCTGCTGGCTTTCGGGGCAAGCCTGACCGAGGGCTACTACGCCTACGGCAGGGGCACGCATCCGTACGCCGTACGGCTCGGCGCGCTCCTCCAAGCAAGGAGCGACAGGCCCTTCCCCGAGTGGCACGTACGTACCCCTATTTTATTATCTTGAAATATTATTATTATTATTATTATTATTATTATTATTATTATTATTCTTTTTATTTTTATTTCTGTTTTTGGAAAATGGAGTAATTGGTGATTGCTTGATGAAATTGTGCATTGATGATTGGATTGGGTTGGAACAGGTGATCGAGGCGGGAGTGTCGGGCGAGACCACCTTGCAGATGATCCAGAGGCTGCCGAAGGTGTTGGACTACCTTGCTGATCATGTCGGACTGCCGGAGTGCGTCCTCATTCTCGGTGGTACGTACCATCAATGCACAATTCTTGACTTGATCGTGATGAACGACTGGTACAGGGACGAACGATCTGAGCTCGCTCTCACGAGAACAGATCGTGAAGCAGCTGCTCAAGCTGCACGCCACCGCGCATGAGCGAGGCTGCCGTACGCTGGCCATCTCCATTCCTGAGCACCACATGGAGCACAACCCGCGCTACACTCTGCCCCTCACGGAGATTCGCACGGGTGTAAACAAGGACCTTCGGTACCTTCGTGGCTTGATAGGATGACACAGATGATGCTCACGATGACATGGTCGTGCCGATGAATAGGGCAAGCGTGGAGAAAGAGTCCACCAAGTCAGCATTCTTCGATCTGGCGAACCTGATCCCGCAGCACAGCCTCAGCGAAGAGGAGCGCAAGAAGCTATGGGATGACGGTGCGAAAGCTCCCCTCGATACCCCAGTGATATGGTGACTGCACACAAACTCACCATGCATTGTAATGGTAATGGTATTGGGGGGCACAACCTAGGGCTGCACTTCACGCCGGCAGGGTACGATCGGTTCGGAGAGTTGATCTATCATCGACTGTGCGAGCTCAGTTGGCTTGATGCGCCAGCTCCGCGCCGCGCCGCGGACCAGTAATTGTGCATTCTCTGTCCCTTCGCGATCCTACTCCTGGGTACAGCATATGGTTTGTCCATGCCATTGATAAACCTTGATCACGCTGATGTGGTTCACCAACACTGACGATCGTGGCCTCACGATCAGAGCGACTTGGCCTCATCTAGAAAGGTCCATACAGAGTCAGGGAAGAGTGATGCGTGGTGCACTCGATCGAGGAAGAGGAGCACGTCGCCGTTGGCCAGCGCTGCTGCTGTCTCGTCGCGCTGGAGATTGTCAGCGACAGGGTCGGGCAAGGTCAACAAGATGCGCAGTTCGCCATCGGCGTAGCTCTCAAGTGCCTTGTCCATCTCTTGCCTGCGCTGATGGTATGGATGAGGGCCTTCCACCTCGCCGGTGCGCTTCACCATCCCGTAGGCCGACCTCAGGGCCGTCGTGTTGATCGCCTCGTTGAGCTTGTCTCCCTGAGGATTCCACTGGCAGCCGGCCCGATGGCGACGCAATACCGGAGGAGGCTTGTCGTTTATCTCCGAACAGAGGGGAAGACGGCAGCCACTCTTGCACTCGGCTCAGGAATGAAGACGTCGCATGCATCGGGGTTGCGCAAGAACTCGGGCAAGTTGAATCCTTCCCTGGCTCTCATGATCTTGAGCGGACCATCAGGCGGAGAGACCCGAGCAAAGCGCGCCGAGCGCGCCCACGAGGGCAGCGTGTCGAACCAGCCACACTCAGTCCAGCACGGCATCTCCGCCAGAGTCCCGTGCTCTTGGAGAAGCTTGACGACAGCCGGAATGGCCATTCTCTCGAAGCATACGCCTTGCGCATCTCGATCAAAGCAAGTCTCCCCCATCAATGCGCGCACAGCGTCCTCGATCGGGCGGCCGATGTGCTTGAAGTAGTGGTAGAGCGCGTGGCCAGGGAGAGGTTCTGCAATCCAGAAGGCCACCGTCTGGTTCGCGATAGCGGACAGACGACCTCCATCAGGCGCATGGGTCCGGCGGTGGCGAAGGTCAGGTGCGAGCCGCACAGGTACGACGCCAGTGTCATCTTGAATGCGACATCAATCAGGGTACATGACCCATGAACTGGCGGGAATTCCTTCAACTCCTCGACGACCAACCTCCATCGGCGGCTTGGCTACGACCTGTTGGTGGCCTTCGATGAGGCCCAAGTTCACTTGCATTCGTGCAATCACCAATTCACATCCCCGTGCGGACACGTGCCTGAGTCGCGTTCGCTGTTCTCCAAGCTGGTCTCCTGCTGGGCATCGCAGCACGACATGCTTCTCTTCGTTGCCGGTACCAGTCTGGGTCTTCGCGGGGACGCTTTGGCCCGAGTCCAACCGGCTGTGTACAAAGAAGTTGATGAGATGAACGGGTCCCACATCTTTGTCGAGTTTGGCACCTTTGTAGATCGGAAGGACCTCTTTGCACGGTACCTGTCGCACTACTTTGGCATCATGGACGACTCCCTCTTGACCGAGGTCTGGCAGAAGATGTTCGTGGAGTTGATCTATCATCGAGTCTGTGTGAGATTGGGTGGCTTGAATGCCTGCTGAAGTTTATTGATACTCTAGCCTCTGTTCCAAGAAGACATCAATGTTATTCAACACTATCAGCCCAAGGGCTCCTCTACTGTACACCTATGATTCATGGTCGCCACTTTGTGGCAAACTTGGACATCCACTGAGCGGTCATCTGGAGGTAGTGATCAGGCTCGTGTGGGCTGTAGTCCAGGTACTGGTACTGATCCGGCTGACCCTGGCTTGCCACCTTCGGTACGGCCGGCTCGATTTGTGTTCCCTGTTCAAGAGATTCAAGCTTGATCAGCACCAAAGAATGTAGTTCTCGGTGACTCTCGTACCTCGTGCCACTCATTCCAGGACGTGATGGAGATGACATCAGGCACCGGGTCAAGATTCAGAGCAGCATTCATGATGCGATCATAGTACCGGCCTTGATCTCTTGACCGAGCATTCTTACTGTTCCCTATCAATCAAACGCATAGTTCGTTGCTGAGAACTTTCCTCCAATGCTAGAGATCAGCTCGTGGCAACGTACAAGGGCGAATGCGGGTATCGTCGTATCCTGGACCGATGGAAGGGATAAAGATCATTCCATTCTCCTTCGCCCACTGCTCGCGCAGTGTTAGCGTTGATGACTTCCGAGTTGATGACTCTTTGGAGTGGAACGAATGCTGTACCTTGGCGATACGTGGCCAATTAGCAATGCTGGAGCCATAAGTGAAGCCATCTGTGGCGAAGTACGTGTAGACGCCATCAAAGTGGCCTGCAATAACGAAAAAGAGTATCAAGCCTGATTCTTCGACAATCAAGAAGCATCAGTGATAAGTAGTACCCTGCTGAATCTTCTGATAATCGGAGCCTTCGACAAAGAGGGCAATCACCATCGCGTCATACTTTGTCTTGCGGATTGAATCAGGATGCTCTTTCGGGTCTCCCAGTATCTACAGCGTCACACAGCACGTTAGACAAGAGGAGCACTTCAAAGTGAACTCGTGTACGTGCCCTAGCCCATTTCTTGTATTCCGTGAGATAGCTGTCGTACACATAGAACCTGTCTCACGAAGCATGTGTGTGAGGAATCTAGTTCAGCAATTAGCGAAGAAGCTTTGCGCACGTACATCGGCAGTTTGGTCTTATGGTGACGATAAAAGGCTGGATGCTCTCCATAGCGATCTGTACAAAACCAACATTCACATCAATGAGACGTCCGTTTACGACACTTTCGATGGCCAAAGACGTATATACCAATCACATAGCGTATGTCGCTCGCCAAGCTGGTCTCCGAGCGCGAGGCGTACGGCTCCACGTGAAAGTTAACTAACAAGGTGTCAATCTTGTGTCAGCAACCCCAACGAAGGAAGAGAAGAGAACAATCAACAATTCCATACTTTTGAGGCCATACTCCTCAGCCGTATCCAGCAGTGCCCGCAGAGTGTTATCGGAGAAGCCCGGCTCAGACTTGATCTGTCCGTCCGAGTAAGCCGGAGGATACCAGCTCACCGTGAGGACTCCCTGTAACGGACACACACAGTACGTACCATCAGCACAATGAAGCCAAGGCCGCAGTACGTCAAGAGAGAGCCGATGTACCAGTCCTGACTTGCGTATCATCTCCATGTGCTTGCGCATCAGCTCGCGGTCAACCGAAGAGTAGCACCCCAGTTCCGGATAGAAGTTGGCCCCGATCTGCACACGCGCCATGATCAACCTTGGCCGCTTCATCAGCATCATGTGCGCAAGTCTTTTTTATACCTGCTCGGGAGGCACGAACGCGGCACCGTTGGTCGACCCTGGCTGGTACGGATTGGCCAGGATGTCGTGGTTCCAGTGTAAGTACTCCTGAATGAATGTAGATCGATGCTGAGATGTGCACAGATGATGATTCGAAGCAGAAGGTGTACCTTGTTCTTGTTGTGCTCCGGGTTGTCATACCACGGGTAGTAGAACACATGCCCTCTGTACCGCATCGCGTCTTCTTCATTCTCTTGCTTGACTCGGTCACCCGCCGCAGCGACTTCATCTGCCCGCTGCGCCCTGGAGCGACACACACGCACATACAATCATCATCATCATCATCATCATCATCATCATCATCATCATCATCATCATCATCATCATCAT